>JANHFX010014626.1:0-20985 GCA_027560015.1 Chloroceryle amazona
TAGTTAGCTATCAGCAGTGTTACGGCTTATCCCACAGACTAAAGAGTTTGAAACAGTGGGGTATATTGGGTAGGGTTTTCAAAAGTATCAGTGACCTGACATCACTGGAAACAGCATTACATCAATATCAAATTGCTAAAAGTTGCAGTGCTACTTTCCCTAAACCAGGTTACTTTAAGAAAAGTATAGTTTTTTTTAATATTATCAGTTACTAAATTCTGGAAATCAGTGCCAACCGTTAAAGCATTTGGACAACATTTTCTAATAAAACAGCTAAGATATAGCTGTTCATGAGAAGCAAATGGAGCATTTAATTTAGTTTGCTCTATTAAAATACCCTTCAGGATAGTAGAAATTCTTTGTGCACCACTGGACAGCATTTCTTCACTTTTGTGTTCTCCTTTTTGCATGAAAGTGGCATCAGGTGGCCAAGAGACAAGCCCTGACAAATACTACAAAAAGGATGAGAAAGGAAGGGGGCACATCAAGGTCCAACAGCTAGGCTGTACAAACACAGAGTCAACAGCCATGCTAGGAATAGTTTCTAACAATGAGGCTGACTATACTTAATTACATTTGGGTGGCAAGAGTTTTCAGAGCAGATGAGCATATGTGGCTCATATAAATTTCTCAGAGATATTTGTACCTCCCAGGTCTTATATCCACAGCAAACATTATGTTGGCTTTTGTGTCTTGTGGAAGTGTCACAGTTCTCTGCAGGCAAAATGGTTTCAGTCAGAGAATTCTGCTCAATTTAATTCATTGCCAATTAACACAAGATTTCAACTACTGATTAAGCTATAAAAAAAAAAGGTGACATAAACACTTAGGGAAAGACCTTTTCTCCTCCCCCTCCAAGCTAAGCTCCAGTTAAGAACCTCTCCTACCCCCTTTGTAGTCTCAACATCACTTGCATTCAGTAGGTTTTATGCTCAGTCCCTCCCAATTCCTTCTCTGAGGCACTGGGGTCAGCATGTAATGGTTTCTTTCTGGTATTCGTTGCTTCTTGCTCATTTTCCTCCACTGCTCCTGGCCTCTTACTGTTCCTCTGCTTCACAATGTCCTTCATGGGCCACAGTCCCTCCAGGGATGCCTCAGCTCTGTCATGGGTCCTCCACAGGCCACAGTACCCTGCTCTGGCATGGAGTGCCTCCTTTCAAGACTGTCTCCTCCCTTTCCTCCTCCTCCATCTCCTCACAGATCTGCTCATGACTCCTCCAGTGCCTCCTGCCCTAAAGGCTGCTACTCTTTGTTAAATCTGTTTGACCAGAGGTGCCATGTGCTGCTCTCATTAGTTGAAATTTTGTCTTCATGCCTTTCAAAGCTAGATGAAAGCAGCTGTGACTGGCACAGAGTTCATGTCCTCCTCCCTTGTAGCCCCCTGCTACTAAAAGCCTGCCAGTTACACATAGTTCCCATGACATGCACTTTCAGATTAGACCTGATCCTTTCTTATTTTCCAAAGGCTAGTCTTCTCATTCAACCCATTCCCTCACTACAATGTCCTTTTGCAAGTATGAACAAACATCCTACACAAGGGTGCAAGACTGGGTGTGAGGGGAAGAGCTACAGAGCTGCAAAGGGATTGTAGCTACGCCAGTTACTGAGAGGTCAGAGGACATGTAAATTACTGTTCATGGAAAAGACATTATTGTAGTGGAATGAAGAGGTGGAACTGAAAATAGGGAAACATGCTGAGTTCTTGCTGAGGAGGAAGTAGTTTCTTCATACTTGTAACTTCTACAAGGCAAAATACACCTTTGTTGGAACCTGCAAGTTTGATTGCTCCTAATGTCAGAAAACTAGAGAAGACTGTGTGCTTAGTCAAGCACATCAAGAAATGTCTTGATATAAACTCAAGAGGTCTAAGATAGATTTCAGCAATAAAGCAAGCCACAGTTTAATACTCCTTTTGCAGTCAACTGTTTAGATATTTTATCTGGAAATCCAAGCTCTTAGTCCTAGATGACCTAGTTTGTACTTAAAGGAAACAGGAAAGATAGCAGATTAGTAAAACATCTGTATAGAAAATTACCTTTCAAAGAACTTTGCTCACCTCTTTTCTATTACCTGACAGTTCTGTAGCACAACCATAGTTTCAAGATTCCTGATCATTGTATTTTGGGGTACACACTAGGGTTAATCTGCATTTCAAGCTTCTGCTTTTGTCTTATTTCACTCTCCCTTGATTTGCAATATCTGAGTCAGAGGATGGTGACAGCTTTCATAAAGGCTTCTTGGAAAGAGCTTCCTAACTTTTAGTAAGAATAATTGCATTGTTATTATTTTATAGCAAGTCAAGCTCTCACTTAGCATCTTAGCTTCAATTTGTATTTCCTAACATGGGAGTTAGTCACTCCAGCTTGGTTTATAGCCCAGTGAATACAAGTGGCTGCATCATGCTGTTTACTGCAACCTGACACACTCACTTTTTCTTCCCATCCTTCTATTTACAGAAAAACGTGTAACAGGTAGTTGCTGTTTAGTTGTTCTGCCTGGAGGCAAACAGAAGCACTGGCTAAGGTTTAAATATCCGAAGAGTCCTCTGCTGTGCCCTGAAGTGGGGAAGCTTTGACGTGCTTATCTGTGCTATATGAAGAACTGAATCTAGGAAGTTACTGCCTTTGGATCAAAGAACATTGTACACCTGTCCCAGTGCCTTCTGGGGTCAAAAAAAGCTTGCTCATCTTTCAACATAAATACAGACTTCAAACTGACTGCGGTCATTAATAGAATGGTTCTAAGTCCTTTAAATAAAATATAAATATATTGAAGCTCAGATATAAGCAAGCCAAGATTTAAGCAATTACAGGTAATGTTTCCTAATGTAACATACCTCATGTTTAAAAAGGTTGACTTAAAAGCCATCTCTTGCAAGGGACAGTTGCCAAATGCTACCATTATTTTAGTAAGAGAGACCACTGCTACAAGCATAGCCTTGTAATTTCTCACAAACACTTAATGTTAAATATAATTGATTATATAATTTTATGCAAAATTACATCTGCAGATATCTATATACAGCAAAGTGCTGTGAATCTCACTGTTAACAAAATGACTACATTTTGGAAGCAAAATTTACATGAAGCCAAATATTTAGGTAGTAAAATATTTAGGTAGTAAAAATTCTATGACTTTCTCAGAAACAAGCTGATTTTCCCAACCATGTATCTAACCTGTGGTTTGAAAAGCAAAGAAAATATGTAAAGTCACCAGATAAAATACCGTAAGCTTAGGCAAAGTAGCAATTTTAATTTTAAGCTCCTTCCTTTCTCAGATTCCTGACAGGTGTACTTTACAATGGCATGCAGCATGAATGTATTTTTGTGTTAATGTTTCAACCTTCCTCTGTGGAATTGTCTATCTTTTAAAAATTAGTCCACAGCAGGACTCCTGCAGAAATATTTGTGTGCACTACATGTGCATTGCCAGGCAACTTTTATAGGAACAGACTGGCTTGCATGAGCCAGGGTTTCTGTAAAGCAATGTGATTGGATGGTGTTCTGGTTTGAGTGAGAACAGAACTAATTCTGTTCATTGATTTTACTTTTCAGCTCAGTCTCTTCTAATGTAACTGCATGGTCTGAAGTCAGCAGCCTGTTTTCACAGGCAGTGTCTGCTGCTGGCAGTGAGAACACCCCGTGTTTAGTTAGTACCAGGGATTGGTGTGCAGACCAAGGCCACTGCTGGATCTTGTGTAACACACTGCGGGGTGCAGGAAAGTGAAAGGCTGCACCTGCAGGGAGAAGGGGACAGGACGGGTGACCCCAAACTGACCAACAAGGGATTCCATCCCTTTACACATCATATTCGGTATAAAGCTCAGTGATCACGAGGCTCAAGTTCTTGGGCCTTCCTCTGTTCTTCAGTGGCCAGCATCTGCAGAGGACTCTGTCTGTTCTGCCTTTGATCCTGATCTGTGTGTTCCTGAATCCAGCATTAGAATCCATCTCTTGCATCCATTTCCCATCTGCTGCTGGGCCCAGCCTGGGACTTCCCCAGCACCTGCTCCCAGCATCAGTGTTGACAGTGATGGAATTCCCATAAGAGGGATGTGGTTCAATACTGGCTTTGCATATTTTTGTATATATTGCATTTTATTGTTACAATTTTCATTAAAGCTCTTTAGTTTTATTTTCCAGTCCATAAGTGTCTCTTCCTTATTTCCTTTCTCTTCCCCTTGAGGATATGGGAAGGATTAATAAAGAGCATCCATCATTCATCCAGTGGCCAGCCCAGCCCTAACCATTGACAAATGGCTAGCTATGCAGAATGTAGAAGTTCAATGTGAACAAAGTCCATGCTTTACAATTCTGTACTTTATCTCCCATGGTACATGTTCACGCTAGAAAAATCTCCAGTACATGGAACAAGGAAGCAAGAATTCACTGCAAAACAGAAGCAAAGCCTAGTTTCCTAAACAATTATTTAACACAGATCAAAATTTGACTGTTAAAGATCCTTACTCAGTCTTCGTGAAAATCATTGCAACTTCTGATGGAATAAGGACTCCTATACTGGGCTCATTATTACAAAAGCTTCAGTCTTTTACAATGGAGAGCATGTATTTAAGTAGCTCCATTAAGTCAATGCAGATGTGCACTTGGGTATTTCACTGCATACGCTGTCAGTGCCCCCTCTAAACTGCAAATAAAGTCAGTCCCTGATTAAAAAAATCTTCCACACACAGTTCTAGAGCTGTAGACAACAGCATTCAATGCAAACCTTAGTAGCAACAGAATCAGTTTAGGAAATTATGTTTTTCACTAGATAATGACACTCAAGAAGGGAAGGAAATGCACCATCACGTGTTCAAAACCAGCCTCTGAAACAGAAGGGAAGAGAGGTGGGAATTACTCCATAACTGTGCAGCCTGCTTCAGCACCAGTATGACCAGAGGCCATGAAGGAAAGTATGCTGTCCCTCACCTCCAATCTTAACAAAAGAGTTACACTTAGAGTAAGCCATCCTCAGGCCCTATATGGTTTTATTTCCTTAGCCTCACTGCTTGGCCTCCCCCCAAGCAAAAGTGTGATTTTAGGATCTTCAGCCTTCCAGCAGCTTCCTCCCAGCTCACTATGTATGCATCAAATCTCCAGTGTGGAGCTGGAACAATGCCTCAGTCCTTTACCTGACAGCACTGCCACATCTATGAGAAGGGAGGATATAGGATTCTCTCTGTCATGAGCTTACAGTGCCTTTAAAGACAGCACCGCACTTTTTTGTTGTTGTTAGAACTATTTCTTCCTCTTCTCCCATCCCCAACCTCTACTGGGCTCATGAACACTCCACATTACTAAGCCTTTGCATGTCCATGCGATGCATATAAGGACTTGCTTTCCAGGAGATAAGAAAAACCCTTTTTACACTTCTTTTTTTACCAGACAGAGGACTGAGACCAGGTTTTGCTTTTGTTCTTATTATACAGCTAGAGAAGCACCTTTTGCAAGTCAGCTTTAAAGTGTCTCTTCATAGCTCGAGTTTTACCCAGACATAAGACAAACTCATAATGCAGAATGAAGGATCTCTGTTAAAACTCCAATATTTCCAGAGCTGCTCAGAATTGCCAGCCAACTTCCACACTTACAGATTGCAGTCTGCTCTGTAGAGCCAAACTTGTTTTCCTCTCGCTAGGTTGTTCACTGTGGGGTTTGCTTTGCAGTGTGCTTTTACATGAAAAAAAATAGCAGCTTTTGAGGTCTGCCAGATATTACATTTTGCCCTGTTCAAATAGCTTAACTTTCTGACTTCTTCCAGCTCTTTTATCAAGGCAGCAGGTTTGACATCCACATTCTTTAGCTACTCACAAGCATCTGGGGCTGGACCTAGGGTGTAGCTAGCTTGCTCTGCAGACACAATGCCCTTCTTGGCTCCAAGATGGGTCAGTTCCTGCTTCTGCTCATTTTGTCTTAATCTGAAGAATGGGTAACTAACTCCCTGTGCCTGTTAATTATCTCCCTATCATCTCCAGCAAGAGGACACAGTCAAGCTTACACTTAGCTGGTGTCCCTCCAACCCTCCTATCCATTATTGTGTGATCTCATCAGGCAGTTGGAAAGTCTAATCCTGTTACTACAAAAGCTGTCTTTGCTTTAACTTGCCTCTAATGCTGGCACCACAAACTGTGCAGTCATTGGTCAGGATATCAAGAATCTTCCCAGGAATTCCATGGACTCACAATCTATTGTACATTTACACCAAAGCTCCTGTACCTAAGCTATGTCCTTACTTTTCATTCTTGTCAAGTTTTCTTCTTTATCCCCTCATGGCATGTCCAAGTGTGAAATGCTGTGTCTTTATTGTCCGGCATCAAAACACACTGACTTCAGTGTCCAGATCCTTCCTATGCCATGGAAGAGGTTCTTTCTATTTCTCTTCAGGTTAGCAGACCTCTTTGTCACTTTGATGCTTCTGCTTCAGCATATTCCCACCTGCCTCTGTAGCCAAGAATAATGCAACATTTTGGAGGCACTGTACTTTCAGAGAAGTACAAAACAATCAACCTCAGTTTCTCTCTCTTCTGGTCTTTACACAGTCATTCCACCCTACTGCACTTGCTGCTGGTCCTGCTAGCCAGATCTTCTGTAAAAACTATTAATTCTGTGTCTTCTTATTTCTTCTCTTAGCTGTTTCCTCCATATCTTAGGCCTCAGAGTATCATGTGTTAATTGTACAGCCATTAGCTAATTCTACTACCTTAAAAAGAAAACACTCCAGGAATTTTTTTCCCAAGTCCAGATCCACTAGATCAGTCCTTTCCTCGGTGGCCAATGAAATATTCTATTTTCCATGAGAAAAACAATGTCTGCAGCATTAGCCCCATTAGAATTACAGAGGAATGAGATATCTATTCGTGTTGTTTTTCTTGATAACTGTAAAAACTTGCCCACTTTCTTATTACACATTCAGGAAAGAGTTTATTGTAACTGCTGTATCCTGTGATCTCTGTACAGGCTTCCTTCCTAAGCTGTTCACCAATGTCAACTTTTGTATCTTTCTAAATGAAGTTATGATCAGGGACAAGTGTTTTTGTCTAAGATTTCTGGGACTCCTCTTTGATGATGTGTGTGCTACCAAATCATTATAGCCTACCAGAAAGAAACCTGCAGGGAAAATTATTCCTAGCAATCAGCCAAAACTGTTAGTTTCCAAAGGAAATGGAGGGCATGAGAAAACCGATGGGTATGTAACACTAAGAGGAGGATATTCAGACCATACAGGTAGATGCAATACAAGTTAAACTCCTGTGCTGTCATATAAAACTCTCCCAATTTTTGTTGCAAGATGAACATGCATTTTAGGTTTTGGCATATTCCATTTTCTTGATTAAAATCAATGAAATATAACCGTAACGAATTCTTGCAATCCAGGTGCCAGAAACAGGGTTACCTCATAAGAAGCTATGATGAAGAAAACTATATAAGAAACCTATACAATCTCATTTCTGTAAAGACATTTTTTTTTCCATTAGTGCTTTCAGCAGTACATACATCACATGCTGTGCTAATCACAAGGAGTTTGAAGTTAAAAGAGCTTTGAGGACCTACTTCAGTGTTCACAGTCCATTTTGTAATGCATCTGATTATGATCACTTTTAGATACGAATTGAGTCTTGCCCATTCCTGCAGGATTGTATTCCCTCTAAACACACACTGGGCTGATTAACTGGGTGTTCCTTCAGTAGCTCAACTTCAGATCTAGAGTTTCTTCAGAGTGTATTTCATGCTGAACCAGGTCCCTGTGGTCATTATTTATTTTTCTTATCCCCATTCCATTACCATTTTTTGGTTTTAAAAAAGACAAGAAACTAAAAGGATGCCTGATAACGTACAGAAGGGATCTTGTTTACAGTAGATGTTTATCATCCATAAATTTCTTTGACAGAAGAGGTTCAGCCTTCTTCAGATTCAACCTGCTGCTGATCAGGCTTAGGGGGTTTCTCTCCGAGACAGTTTCTCTACAGCCCATCTGTATATTCTTCAGTCCCTTTAGTGTATCAAGGTAAAGCAGTTCACTGACTCTGTAAATTAAATTAAGACAAGATTTTAAAAGCTGCCCAGCAATTTTAGTCCTCAATTAAACAGGAAGTGCTTGTCCCAATTTCTGCCACTTCAAAGAATCCACTCAACAAGAAGTTCAGAATTTTACTCTTACTCTCCAACAGTGCTTTGGAAATGTTTTAGTTTGGGCATTCAGGTTTAATTTTCCTTGGCTGTTTTCATTTTGAACAAATGATAAAGTCAACCTCTCACAGATAGGTACCTTTGAAGCTTCCAGCAATCACTAGCAATTCTTTGGACACAGGAGTGACAGCTCCGTCATAACAATGTTTTCCTCTTCTAAACATTGCACACTATGATTAGGGCATTGTTTGAAGGTAATATTAATGATCTGCTTATACATGCTCCAGTATTCATGATAAATAAATCTTTCATGGCAGAAAGCTTACGTAAAATTCCTCCCTGTGCAATTACAGTGTAGATACATAAGCAGGTAACATTGTGTAAATAAGGTAACCCTGAACAGATTCCTGCATACAAGATCATATGTAGTAATGTGAGCTGTGGAGTATTACAGCTGGGAAATCTCAGGCTCCATGGACAGAACCAAAGTTGTAGAGCTAACTGGGAAATCCACTGAAGCTGTTCTGTCCCCAGAATTGGCCTTTAAAAATAAGAGGTGGGTTTCCTAGCAAAGTAAGAATGACAAAAATATCTGCTGTCTACAGAATAAAAAATTAAAAATGTTTTCTTACCTTAAACTCAAGTATAAAAGGACTCCACCTTATTTATTGCTTCTTTCTGTTGTCCTTGCTGCTACCCTTTGAATGGAAGTTAAAACAAACAAAAATAACAACCAAGAAACTAGAACCAAACAACCAAAAAAACTAGAAGGAAATGTAAGCAAACAAACGAGAAGAAGAAACTTGAGAAGAACAAGCTTTTCAGTTTTTTATTAACCACAAATCACAGCTTTCAGAGAATAATTATCAATGTTTTTGTCAGTTCTAGTGATTAGCTCATTCTTCATTAGCTTTTGCATGTGGACAAATAGAAACAGCGGGTGGATGCATTCTGATCCTGCCCACACAAGAACTCCTTCCAGGGGAAAACAAAAAATGCTTTTCTTTCAGGGATTTCTTTGGGTCCACTTAGCTGCTCTTGCCCCAATGCAGGTGTCCCCCTGAAGGCTATAGCTGGAATATAACCCTTCTTAATATACTGCTACTCTGAAAAACTGACTACAACCAACTACTGAATGATGTAAGAAGTAGGAATTCATCTTAATTTACACTATTATCTTTGTGCTGATATATCTTTAATACCCTCACTGAGTCAACTCATGTCAGTTTTCCACCTAGTACTCCAAGGAACTTTGGCCAGATACTCTCTTAGGAAAAGTCTACATTTAGTTGATCCTACTGTGGAAAAATATGGTGGACAAAATTACTTCTTAAGGGATCTTCCCATCCTGTTTTTCCATATTACTCTCCCTACAAAGGAGCAGCCCATAACTAGAAACTACACCTGTATACTGCTGTATACTGCTGTATCACAAACATACTCAGCTGCACACACTGCCAAAGGAGACAGAGTAGGTGTCAAACCAACTACAGTGACATTGCTGGAAGCCCAGTTCTCACAAGAGAACATACAGTAATAATATCCTACTAGGCTGTAACTGCTTAGAGGAGAACCAGCGGTCAGGACTTTTGAGGCACTTCCTCCTTTCACTCAGTATGAATCACCTTGGGAATGTCAATGTAAGTCTACTGCTAGTAGTGTCCACTGCTACCAGAGCTTCATACAAGCCTCTGCATTTCAAGTTTCAAGATTTTCCAACAGTATAGGATAGGAGTTACTGGTTCCTTTACCAAATGGAACTGACTCTGGAGACTTGAATGACCCACGAATGTTCATAGACACTCTTGCTGTTTGGTAGTTTACCTGCCATGAACAAAAAACTGTTTGACATATGGAATTTATCTGCTTGGCATTAGCAAGTAATAGATGTCAAGCACACCCCTTGGTGACTTGAACTGCAATTTTAGCGAACGTCCTCACTGACCAGTTTCCTAGCACATATCTAAGATTTGAGAATATGTGGGCCTGCATGCCTCAATCATCCACTGGGGAAAACTCTGTTTAAGATAAAGTAAAAGCAAGGGTGATTTGATGAAAAACACAAATAAACTCTAGTTTTGACCTCTGTCTTCAAATATCAAAAGCAGTATACTTTGCTCTTAACTACATGTTCCCTGTCTATGTTTAGCCTGTATCCACTGGGTTAAACTAAAGCAGTTGCTCAATCACCTGATGATGCCTTCCCAGGCAAGAAGAGGGATCGGGAAAAGGAGGAGACTTGTGGGTTGCAATGAAAACAGATTTAATGAAACAGCAATACTAATATTAATACTAATGTCAATATAAAGTATACAAAGTTATACTCGGCTTGGTGAAGGTACAGCAATGACAAAAAATAAGCAAGCGGTCCTCAGGATGAGAATTATAAGCAATCTTCAACAGGGGATAACAACCCTTGAGAGGAGGTGAGAGTCCGCATCCTTACCAAACATCCCCCTTTATAATGAGCGAGATGTTTATGGTGCGGGATACTCCTATGAGCCAACTCAGGTCAGCTGCCCTGGCTTTGGCTCCTCCCAGCTTAAGCTCCTGGCTGACTCAAAACTGCTAATGGCCTGACCACTATGGCTGGTCTATGATTCTATCCCAGCAAAAGTAGGACATTCCCTAAATACATTGAGTTACCAAAACTGCATGCAAACCTTGCATACATTTATTTTACCTATACTTTCCCGAGAGTCTCAAAACTCAGGCTCCTCCAGGTTTTTGTCGCTGGGACTGATATGCAGACAATCAGGTTTTGTATTTGCATCTTTTCACTCACACTCTCTGGCACTCCATAGATGGAGACTGCTGGCAGCTAAGCTTTGTCTTGCTGTTAGTATTTCGTGGAGTTTTGGTGGCAGCAGTACAGAGCAGCCGGTAGGCCTTTTTTCTAAGATACACTGACTGACTGGGAGTTGTGTATGGCCATGAAGTAGAGAATGAGTGCAACGGTACATCCATATAAATGGTATAGGTCAGTGGGGCTGTGAAGCAATGCATACCATGACCCCACTTCTGACACTTCCACAAATCACTATCGCTCACCTTTGAGTTAAGTTCCTCCCTGCTGCTTTGGATCAGAGGAATGGTTATTTTCTATCAGTGGAGACCAGCTACAGCCAAAGCCAAGTTGTGTTCAGGTCCACATAAATGCAAAATAAAGGCTCCTTGAGTCCCTAGTCCTGGACATGACAAAATCAGCTCTTATCTTTCCCACAAAATCAATTCAAAGTCCAGTTAATAAGCTGCTGGTAAACTTAATTTCAGCATTTCATATATTCATGGATTCAGATGGCAGTACTTTCTGATAGAAAATTTTCTAACCTGGTTAGAGATTACTGTTTCATCAGCTATGATACTACTACTGATCTATATGGAGCTGCATTAGAGAAACTGCATCTCACATGCATATATTGAAGGAAAAACCTTTTCAAACTCTTTTGTCAAACCGATCTACATGAAAAGATTTCTTCTGCCACATACAAAAGACATACAAATCCTGTACACCTCTGGTTAGCTGCAAGACAGCAGTAGAGACAGTTGTCATAGCAAAGTTTGTGCTTTTCGAATTCTCACAATCTTAATTACTTACATGTTTAATGAGCTTTAAATAAATGGATGAATCCTCATCTATTGATGTTAATGCAACTATGCAAATTAACAATGGGTGAGAATCTACTTGGAGCACACTGGTTTATGTCTTTTCTCTTTGACAGGACTGGTTTCTAAACCATCTAATCCATGTTTATCCTGAGGAAAAATATAGTACAAAAACCAAGTACCAACAAGCTTCCACACTGGACAGAGAGAACTATCTCCCTGTAATAACTAATGGGTTTCAGTGTCTATGCCAGTTCAGACCTGATCCTCCCTTGTACTTTTTTCCTACCTTCTTCCCTACAAAAAAGAATTCCTTTATTTCTCCCTACCTCCAGCCTGTACAAATATCCCTTGCTAGTTAACAGCCGCCCACAGAGCCAGACGAGTGAGTGGATTGATTAACCAGGATGCATCCATTGCCCTCAGGTACATCACTGCAGACCATTACTTTCATTACTGCAGACCAGAGTGAAAGCCTGGCTCATGAACATGGGGAGTTTGCTTTTTAAAGTCTGAAAATCGCTGAATTGCTGGGACATGTTGCTAATACGTGTAATTACTGGAAGGCATCCTTACATCTCCACAGACCATTACATTGCTAGTTTAAATGCAAACTGACAGAGCTTGTCTACACAAGGAAGCTACTTCTTAGTTAAGGAAGTGGGCTTATAGCCGAGCACTGTTATTCTTCTGTGGATGCATTCAGTGTGCATGAAGTAAACTATGGTTTGGACAAGCTTTGAGTGAATACTTGCTGAGGAATGATTCCCTGAAGACTACCCAGTGCAATGCAGATCAGCTGTGTGAGACCCAGTGAAGACAAACATGCTGAATATACTGAAACATGCAGTAAGAATCGGTGATTAAAAAATCTAGAGGAAAACCATAGCTTTCCTGCAAAGTTGTGGTTATTACCCATAGTAATCTATTCTTAATATGCCTCTGTAGCCTACCAAACAGATGGTAGGCTAACTGCTGGAAGTTTAACTCCTAAGCATCCAGGGCAAAAGCTGTATCACACACACATATGCACACACTAGGTGGTCTCTCCTGCTAGTCAGACCACTGTTAACAGAAAAATGAAGCTTTCCTGATGTTTCATTTCCTCCTCCATGCTATGCTGCAAAATCCTCTAGCCTTCTATCCTTCTTTTTCCTAAAACTTACCTTAAGAGTTCTATGTCAACCAAACCCTTCTTACTGCCCTGGGTCTTCTATTTTCAGTCTTCTATTTTCACCTTTCCCTCCCCTTCCCTCCCCCTAATTTGACATACCATTCTTTCTTTGCTACTTCTTGTCCCATCCTTTCTGACTCAACACTGACTAAGGAAGGCAGTTTAACCTTTTTGAAACAAGGATACAAAGCAAGGCCTATAAATGCAAGGTGATAATTTTGAGACATGTTGGCATAGTCCGAAAATATTCCTCTTGCAGTTGTATCACTTAAAGAAAAGTTTTAATTCTTACCCAGAGAAATACACACTATATTAGGCCATGGATATGTTAATCAGCATAAACTTCGGCATCACTTGTTTGGTCACGGCTTAACTTTCACAAGTGAAGAGTCCTGTTCTTTTCCTAGCTAAGGTGCTGAGATGGTTAACTGAAATAGATAAAAACCACTTCTACTTACATTAATCCCATTTTTATTTATCTATGGGCCTCAATAATTACTTTTTTTAATCATTTGGAGTCATGAGGACAACTGTCTGACAACTTCAAAGTACACAGACTCAGATTTCATAAACACAATGCCTATGGAGCTGCCCCTCTAAGTGATAATGTAAGCAATATAAGATACAGCTGTAACTCCCTTGCCAACAGCTAAACTCTGACTACTAGAGTTACAAACATGATAAAGGGACAGGAACATCTCTCTTATGAGGAAAGGCTGAGAGACCTGGAGCTCTTTAGTCTGCAGAAGAGAAGACTGAAAGGGGAATCTTACAAATGTTTACAAATACCTGAAGGGTGGGTGTCAAGTAGAAGGGGCCACTCTCTTTTCAGCTGTGCCCTGTGAAAGGACGAGACGTAATGGTCAAAAACTGGCACACAGGAAATTCCACCTCAACATGAGGAAAAAATTTCTTACTGTGAGAGTGACAGAGCACTGGAACAGGCTGCCCAGAAAGGTTGTGGAGTCTCCTTCTCTAGACACTTTCAAGACCCACCTGGATCTGTTCCTGTGTGGCCTGCCCTGGGTGATCCTGCTCTGGCAGGGGGGTTGGACTCAATGGTCTCCAGAGGTCCCTTCCAACCCCTAACATTCTATGATTCTATAATTCTACTATAAATTCTTAAACAGTCCCATGCTGAGCTCTTGTGATTCTGAGATCTTCACGTACATGTGAAGGAAGACAGAAAAAACTCTCTGGCATAAATTATTATAAATTACTATGAACAACATCTGATTTCTTCTGCCAGTAAAGCTATGTACAGGTTGAGCTTCAAGCATAGTGCAGACACCTGAAAAGGTTCATGTCTCTCCTTTACAAAGTCCTTCACTTCCCTACACCCTTACTCAGACAAAAAGCACTTTGCCCGTGCTAAACAAAGGAAATTTTAAAATAATGTTAAGAGTAACTTACAAAAAACTTGCAGGAAAAAAATAAAGGTTGTATGTCCCTTTTATTTAATCTGCACATACACTTTTATGCCTTGGGCAGGGCCACTGTTTTTAGAGGAGGAGGAGATGCAGCTGGAGTTTGGAGCTGTATGTCCTTGTCCCTTTCTCACAGGGATTTCACATGCTGATGCACTAGAGTACCCAAAACACAGCAGAGGCTCCACCATCCCAGGCAAAGTCAAAGATGTCTTAGATCTTGCTGTTCTTGGGTGGGAATTTTACAGCCTTTTTTATTGCTATTCTGGCAGTGTTTTCCCAAGACAGGGTCTGCCACCCTGTATGCAACTGCCAATCACACATACACGATGGAGGTATTTTCTTTATTCTCATGAGAGTGCAATCATGGGTTCTGGGTCAAAACCAGCACACCAACATTCTAAAACACCAGATATTTATACGATAAGTTTTAACTATATTCATCTTTCTAATACATATGCATTGTTATTCACTTATATGATTGATTAAAATAGTCTTGCTTGCTATGTAAATCACCATGCATGCTCTGTCCGATTCCTGAGCTATGCATTTCCTTGTTCTTTTGAGGAGGTGGTATAATTGGGGTAGGTCGTCCACGAGTCAGTGGTCATGTTCTCCCACTGCCAGAATTACTTTTCCTGCAGTTTCACTCTGACTTGGCAGTCTTCAACAACTCTTCACAGCTAGTTAGTTGGCCAACTCATCATTCTTTCTATAGCATTTGTTCTAGACAGACACATCCTATCATTAATGAATTGATCCTGTTTCTGATTAAAAGTTTGTTGATAAGCATATTACTAGGTACATAACTGCAAAAGCCAAACCAGGCTTTTCCTGTGCTCACTTTAACCTAACAGATACCAATAACCATATCTTCCCATATACAAATAACCTTATCTTCCAAACTTCTAATCTTTTATGGGCATTGATATCAACAGTGCCTGAGCAGAAGCAAGTTGCATACTTTCTAGGATGGGCAGAGACATGCAAAGCTAGTTGAGTTAATTGCTTTTGTTTGGTGTACATATGGAACAAAAACTGTCAAGCTATAAAATGTAAAACACAAATGCCACCAACGGTTTGGGCATCACTTAATTCAAGATTCCCCTACAGCCTAAAACTGGATAGAACTTCTCTTTCAAAATGTGTGTGGCTACAACTAAAACAGATAGAAAGTCTTCTGGCAGTGAAGAATCATGTTGACAGATAACCTTGGTAACCAATATTACCTGTATCCACAGCCAGAAGTCAATATCCTTTTTTTTCATATGTAGGGATTCCTGAAAAAAGCATGTTTCCTCCTTCAGGCACATTCAGGTGAGACAAGTTTTACCAGCACAAAATGACCTTCACAAAATCCTTCCCTGATTTTTTCTTTACAGGAAAAGGATTTTCCCTTGCATTCTGCAAAGCTCCAGGTGATTGCAAGACACAACTGGGAAGATCAGTTGTGCACTTTACTGTAAGTCTTCTTAGCATGTTACAAGACAATTCAGAGAACTGCTAATAGGTCAAGAATGCCAAAAATTACTCATGACTAGAGCATCTCTACTCTGCTAATGAACAAGGATCACAAGTGTGTACAGTTTAGCAGCCAAATCCAGACTTCCTGCATCCATTTCCATATCTTAGCTATTGTTAATATCAAGTCTCAAATATATATACTGCACCCTTATTTTTAATGGCACTGACATTAGCACATAGAACCATTCTCCTAGCCAAGACCCACGTCCTGCATCTGAACTGTATTAAGCACCACAGTTAGGATTCATATGATGTACAATGAGGTAATGTAAAGGCAGGAACAGTGTGTATCCAGCCACCCCCCTTTATGACAACTGAATAGAAAAAGGAGGAATGTACATTAGACCTACAAATCTTAAAAATTCAAACGGTGTTTCTGTGGCATAGGCATTCTATCTCCATTTCAGTTATACAGTATTTTCTTAGAAAATTGCTGAACTAATACAACCCCTTGTAAGATAGGACAAGCTGTGATGACTTCACACCAGTGCAAAACTGACTGAAATCAGGGAAACAAAGTGAAGGCTTCATATTGCTCAATTCAGTCTATACTGCATTGCAGGCTCTGGAATGAAAGAACGGGGCTTCAGCCATACGATTTAGAGTTTTATTCAGTTCAACATTAAAATCTCCAATTTGCATTTTTAATGGCAATCAGAAGAATTACCAAGACAATATTATCTTTATGGGCAAGAAAATTCACAGGCATATCCCAAATGTTTCTAACTCCTAGATACCTGCATTTATTGTCTGTGCACTGATCAGTCTCTTCAGCCAGCTGGGGTTGTAAAGCCAGGTTTCAGACCCATGCAGAGTCTTTTAAGTTATTACTAGCAGGTAATTATATATAAAAAGGGAACAGTGCTTCTCCTACAAAGAAAGAATTGTTATTTACATAGAGCCCAGAGCATGCTACAGGCGTTGAAGGGAAAAATTAAATAACCAGCATATGATGTAAAGCAATAATCCTGCTTTTACTATAATAAAAAATTAAATGCTTGCTTCCCCATGTAGAGGGCTGGGATCCACATTTGATTTTCAGCTGCCACGTTGCAGAGATTTCTTAGTTTGTTTTCTTTATTAAACCTCTCAATTCCTCAGCCATAGAACAGAAAAAGATTATTGAGTTCAGTGCAGTTCTTGAAGTCAAAGGGAGTTACTTCTCCAATAGGAAGGCTTTTGTTCAGAGCCCAAGGCTGGTCAGAAGCAGTGTAGATCTGTAAGCTGTAAGCAACAGTTAGTGCCAGAGAATGTAGCTTGTTCATTGTGCTCATCAGCATGTGTTACCATTTTGGCATGAAAAAGAAAAGCTACACAGTATTAACAGAAGAATTATTAAAAAGGTAGAACATTTTCATAGCCAAGCTTCTGCAGCTTGCTGTTATTTCAGACCTATAGTGTGTCAATCACTGTGCTGACAAAAGCTGAACAGTAGTTGAGCACAATCAAAAGAGATTTTTTGAAAGCTCTACTCTTGCTATCAAATGCAATGAATGCTTGTTAGTCTCTCAGCCTGCAGCACCTGTGTGTACACTGTGGGACACAGCCTGAGGCATTTAAAAAAAAAATTAATGGGAGCTTAGTTGAGAAAAATACCCAGAGCTCTCACACATACAAAGAAATATTTGTCACATAATTTAATCATATGGTGGACATCCATTTGAAAATAAAGAAATACAGAACTTAGTTTTTCTCACAGAGGGAAGGAAACTTAACTTCCACTTATCCTCTTTTTGACTTTGGATTCTCATTATATTTTGCTTTGTGATTTTATCTCCAGCCTGATGGAAAAGCATTTATTGTCATTATTATTTATTACCCATTATAAGTCCCACAACACATTTTATTGTCTGTACTGCAGTAATGTGCAAGACTCCTAGCCAGTAATCAGGTACTGTATAAACACCAAATATGAAGACAGTTGTTGCAGCACATAAATATTTTTCAGGTACCTGACGCATTGTATTTGCAGACTGTGAACCTCTTATAAAAAAAAATGGAGCTCCTTTAGCTCTGTGCCCAGCCTCATTTATCACACGTATGATTTCACTAAATCATTTCAGAAATTTATATATAAAATCCCAGTTACATGGCTGAAGTCTAAACCTAGGCCTAAAGAGACTAGCAATATTCCTGCTAATGGGGAAAGCAATCTGACCCAACCCTCCCACATTTGAGAGCAAGAAAGGGTCATTCTGGTTCCCAATTCTATATTTCTAATTCTAAAAGGGAAGCTGAAAATGAACACTTAAAGATCCTAACTTCTATCTTTACTGTACAGGAATTTTGAGGGTCTCCCAGCATGAGGTATAACTGGAATTCTTGCTTTTATAGGCCAGATAATTAATATTCCATTAAAAAAGGATCCAATTACACTTCCAAGGAAACAGCACTGGAAATCTGTGCCATTTTTAAAGACAATGCAGTTTGCAATAAAATTACAGATCAACTGGCTTAGGTTCCAAGGTGGGGAGACGCGTCCAGTCTTGTTAGAAATACTGTAGAAGCGTGAGCTTTCTGCCCTTAGGTAGAAAATAACCCCTTTCAAGAACACCTCTTTTATAGTTTAAGACGTCCAGGTTAGAATAAAATAAATACAGCAAGACAGGAGCAATGCTCAAAAATGCTGTGTACGTGTCTATATCTGCTTTTTGAACACAATCACTGTGAGACAGGAGAGATGCTTTTGCCTGAAGCACACCATTTTCTGCTGCTGCAGTCCGAGATTTCCGGCTGCAACTCTGAATCACCACTGAAATGACACACACAGGGACAGAGGCCTGCAGAGTAAGGACTGATGACAAGGAAGATGAGGAAGGGAGCACAGACAGTGCAAGGACTCACAAGAACAGATCCATGGAAGGCAGGGTCTTTTATAAAGTACTACAATACTAGCTCTGGTATGCTAGTTTTAAAAAGCTCATTTTATCTGGACTCATTCTATCTCACTATTCTGTCCTCCAAAGCATGCTCACACTTTTTATCTTTACTGTTTCTTCACTGGTGTGTATGCAAGTTCAGAGCTACAACAAAATTCAGAAGACAATAAAATTCTGTGAATAAATGTAAACACGATACTCTTGTTATTGCACTAAAGAAAAATTATCATTTTGGTAAACTTTGTATTCACAAGAAGTCAGAAGATTCAATGGTATGTTTAATGGCCCCCCAGCCAGTTCAGTACTTACAAACCAGTAATACTGCAGTTCCCCTTAAGTATCCCTGAAACAAAACAGCAAATGCATGTGGAAAACCTACATCAACAGGTGTGGGCCGTGCAACTGAGAGGGCAGGGGAAATTAACTTCAAAGGCTGTAAAAGCGATCAAATGGTTAGCTTCCTACCACCACCACCCATTTCCCATAGCAAATCTAAGTATTTCCTCTCAATTTATTTGTGCCTTTCTACAGCACAGGGATGACCAGTAAACAACTTTGCTCAGCAAACCGGTAATAAGAGATTACTAAAACCAAACCCTGCTTTAGGAATTAAGAGAAGAAAGTCTGCAAGGGGAAAGCAAGGGGGATTCCAGTAAAAAAAAAAAAAAAAAAAAGTAAAAAAAGGAGTGGAAAAACAATGGAAGAATTTAACACTGTAGCAAATATCAAAGCTGCTTTTTGGAGTAAGCATTCTTCCTAAATTCTTTACTGCCTAATGCAATACCGTGTAATTTGTGTGAGTGTATGCTAGGGTATAGGTAGCTAAATAGGAGCAATTGGAGCTTGTCAAAGAACAAAACAAAAACATCTTTAATCTCTTTTGTAGCTCTTTAATGACACTTAAATCACATTTAATTTGCTTTTATGGAATGGTATACAAAAAACGGGAGCATGCATTATGTTACAAATTCTTGCAGCATTCATTTTCATTCAATTTTGGTCTCTTCTAAACCAAGGGAGGACTACTGTGCTGTGCTTTGAGAGCCTATCCTGCTGTTAAGACGGTTGAAAAGAAAATAAAGTGATGACAGTGTCACAAAGATGTACAAACATTCTTGGAACTGGACTAGAAAAAAACAAGAATAATCCAAGTCTTCAATTCACAGGCCAGTTAGGGTCATCCTTGAAACACCGGACCAGTGGTGCTGCAGCCACATACAACACAGAGGGGCAAACTCCTCACCCGATTTTCCCAGTCAACCATCACAGGGTAAATCTATGAAATAAATACAAGAGGCCAAATTGAGACCGGATAAATTGTACCTACAAAAAGTATGTATTTAGCCCTGCCAAGCACAAAACTTAGCTCATCTGCCAGATTCAGGTCTGCCCTCAGTAAACACATCTACAACATACATATATTAATTCTCGTAAAAATTGCTGTGCCTGCCTCACCAGCGTTGTTTTAATGCTGTAGAGCTACCCAGCTCTTCCAGACTGAGCATTTCTATTTGCTCCTAGAAAAGACTGCAAAGAATTTTTTTCCCCTCTCCTCTCCTCTCCATCACGTACTGCCAGCTCAGTTTTAGCTCAACGGTTTATAGTGTTGATCTAGAGGTTTCATAAGTCTCTTTGGAGCACTTAACGCTTGATCCAAGATCAGAATTCTCACTAGAAGTAATCTTTTCATGCTAAAATCCACCCAGTATTTGTACAAGCTTTGCGCGTAACAGAGGAGTCATTCAGGACGCGTACCCCTGGGACTGCTGGAAGTTACTCTGCACGGCAATTGCGGAGCAGCATGGCCTCGCGCTGCCATTCCGCCAGCAGCGCTTCAAGGAAAGTCAAAAGTCTGCTTTGCGTGATCGGAGGAACAGAACCTTCCCCCCACCCCCCCTTCCCTCTAAAGGAATGGAAAGCAAGCGGTGCAACATGTGCACGCCCTGCGGCAATGACCGACAGTAACCCCGCGCACAGCCACCCTCGGCCAGCAGAACAAACACGCTCCTTCCTTGCCAGCGTGTGCGATGAGCAAGCGCTCGGGTATCTACAGTGCGAGCCCTGCGAGCGCGTAACCTTTCGGCTGCAAAATAAGCAGCGGGGGGGTGCGTGGGGGGAGCGCCAAACTGACAGATTTTAGCACGCGCCGATGTACCCTACGGGCGGGCGAGACTACGCGCCCCTGCGGGCCTTGCCTGTCCCGTTCCCCCCCCACCCCCCCCCGGGAACGGCTACGCTCGGGGACGGAGGGG
>JANHFX010014627.1:0-12040 GCA_027560015.1 Chloroceryle amazona
TATGATTGGGACTAGCATAGCTAATTCTTATATTGAATTTTGTGGTTTTTTCCCCCATCTGGCTGCATTTTCTCTTTGCAGAGGATATCTCTACATTCATCTCTTACAGCACACCTTGAGAACCCTGTTTTTAGTATTTATCTTTTCCTTCACTCTTATAATCTCATAAGTTTGTAAATACTTTTGTATGTATTTACCTGGATGTGTGATTATGTTTGTGTATATGTACATGTAAAGAAAACTTCATGTATAAGTAATTTCTGCTTGCTGTTAAGAGAAAAGGATGTAGGATTTACTCTGTTTTAATTTCCTCTCTCCAGTGTATATTTCTGTTACCTGAGAAAGGAACTGAATCTGACATACAACACCCTATTTTTCTGGAAATAATCCATTTCTGGCACTACCAGAAGATAGTTTGAGTGTAAAGAACTTCACTTGTGAAGATACTAAGCATCTACCAAGAATAATTAGTGAGTTAGTGTTTAGATGGCCAGAAGGGTTTCAGAGTGCTGATGAAGGACTTGGCATGCTCATGACCACTGCAGATTTGCTGTGAAGTACTATTAGCCACTCAGAACACTCCTAGTACTTACTTCTCAAAGCTTTTTCAGTGAGAGGAATTGAGGGAAAAAAAGCCCAGCAAGCTGTGATGGCTTTCTCCAGGAGCATTTTGACAGTTAGGATCATAACAAAGGTGTCTTTGCTGCTGCTTTCAAAGAGAGGGTGAAAAAAACAACAGCAAACTTTAGTTAAAGTTAATATTTTTAGAATTCTACTGAAAGAAAAAATAGTTTTGTGAATGAACTTTCAGTATTAGCCATTTTCAATGGTATGTGGTATATCCACACAAATCTAAATCTAAATTCATTTTTCTTTACTTGAATTCTCTTTCCTACTTTTTCAGTTGATCAAAAGAACATGGTTGAGGGAAGTTTACCTCATTGCTGGCAGCTGAAAACAGCAAAGCTTCATTTTGTGATACAGAAGCCTTTAGACAGCAGCCAAAGAGCAAATTTTTGTAATGCATAGAGCTTTCATAGTTAACTGCCTAATGAAATTAGAGCAACTTTGTTTGCATGCCAGCCTTTTTAAGCACATTGATTTTTTTACTAAGGATAATTATTGTAATCCATTGCACTTAAATAGAATTATACATCTTGGGAATTGGCACATGAAGTACCCCAAAGGTACATTAGACTCAGGAAAGGGGAACTTTCTCCTTGGTGTAAGTTTTAAGATAGAATATTTCTGTTTTCACTGCTATGACATAAGACCTTTCCTAAATTTTAATATCAATTATAAAGCAATGCCATAATTATTATTTCGTATTAGCAAATATGACAGGAACCCACTGATTTTCTGGGTATAATTCTTGAAAAATGGATCATTAAAATAGATTACTCTGCAAGCAGTAAAAATTGCACTTCCCCTGTCAGTCTGTGCTGTGCAAATGAGCTCCCATGTGAAATAACAAAGATTCATCAAGAACTTATACTACAGTCTTTCCTCAAAGAGGCATTCACAAGATCTCTCTCCAGGGATCTGTTTTCAAAACAGTTTCAGAAACTAAATAGCTCTAGTTTTCTACTCTTCTGTCAAATTTGAACTGATTTTCAAAATGTTGAAAAGAGAGAATGGACAGACAATACAGTCACATTAATCGTATTTCCTTAGAAGATTTGGGTTAAAAATAATAGTACTGGATAAGGGGCTCTAATTTTCTGATTCATAGAAGAATTTTGCTTAAGTTGAAGATACTATCTGTTCCTTCTGGATCTCTCCAGTATTTCTTATATGCAAGATAGTGTTGAAATTGAGAACTAGTGTCTGTGGTGTCTCTTTTCAAACAATCCCCAAAGATATTTGAAAGAAAATACACCATATGATGTTTTCATGTGACAAGTAAGTTATCATAGTGGTTAAAAAGCTGCAGAAATATAGATCCACTTTTTCTTTCCCTCTTCCCTGCCTTCCTTTTTACTTGCATCCTATCCCATTCTTTGCTTAGTGTTAAGTGTACAAATGTTAATCGCTGCGTACTAACATATAGCAACAGAGTTAAAATAGGATTTTAAAAAAATAAATAAATCAGGTTATCACTGTGTTTCAGTCTTTTGTTATTCTCCACTGTGTCTTTCGGCTTTGTTTTGTGTCTTTCCATCTCTTCATCCAAACTCTAATTTATATTTTCCCTTACAGCTTCCTTCAGAAGCATACCCAATATTTTTTGACTTAATGGCAAAGGTCCACTCCTCCTATAAAACAATTTTCCTCTGTTTTGTGGCCTACCTTCAAGCATTTTGTACCTTCACACACATGAAGCTGTCAACTAAAGAGCAAAGTACTTTATGGGTACCTCCAAAACATCTTAAACAGTTCCAACATTTTTCCAACAGATGCTTCACCCCATTTCCCCTAAAGTGAGTGGGAAGAGACACGATGAGCCCTTGCTTTTAAGAGAACTGCATTAAATCCATAGATAATTTTGTGTGACAGAATATGTACTATAAAAAATTCATAAGAAAGCACCACAACCTTCCTTTTTTTAAATAGGTTCAGGCCATTATAGGTAAGAGGAAATGTGGGTGGCTATACCCACTAAAATTCACTCTACAGCTATTTGCTGGGTGGTAATGCTCTAAGAATAGCCTTTGCATGGTTTTGAAAATGTGTTTAAAAAGCAAAAATATTCTCTTTATTAGTCTTTATGTACTGATGATTTAAAACAAAAATATTTTCCTCTGGTTTCCAGAAATATTGCACTGTTTTGTGGATTGTGTAAGACCGTATCTAGTGGGGAGATTTTAGTGAAATCCACTGTACTAAAGAGAATAATAGAGATCTAATTTCTGTGCAAGAACTTCACTGAAGCAGAAATAGTCTCCATGTATTCTCAGGCCTGCATGTGCTCTAGAGTTTCTACATCTGGATGCTTGTCCAGACACCTGGATGTCAGAGGAAAATCTGGATGGGTAGTGCTGTCATCACCACAGATCGTAATTTCAGTGCAAAGGTTCCTTAGCCTGGAGCACTGGGACATCAGGTTCCCCTGGAGCATCTTGTGAAATGCTGCAGCAGATAATTGAGAGAGGGCCATGCAGAGCATGTAGAAAGAGTCTATAAATGAGTACAAATGTATATTAGAATTAAAATCCAGTTATCAGTAATGATGATCTAAGTCACATAGTAACCAAGCATGAATTACAGACATGATAAATTTACTTGTTGCTGAAGAAAGGGAGCAAAAAGCCTATGGCTGTTCAGTACTGTGTAATTTCATCAAAATCATAGGGTGACTGAGCTAAACCAGATTACTGAAAACATCCTTGAAATGTCTGGATGTTTAGAAACCAAAGCTAGGTTTCAGACTGATATCCTTTCATTCCACTCAGTAGTGAATCAAGTATCTGTTTCCTGAAGGAATATATTTATGTGTGTGTACTGTATGTGAGAAGAAGAGGGGCAGAGCATTGATTGCAGAACTTGAATTCCCCTAGCAAAAAATGTATATATGATATATACTGATGTATTAATTCTTATATATGCTTTTGCTGGTAATGTATTTTAAAGCAATCACCAAATAAGGGCTTATTATTAAAAACAAAATGTTGATGATCCAAGTACATTTGCAGGAGATAAAACAGGACCCTAGACTTAAAATTGCTCCCTTTCACCTCTCGAAAACCAAACCCTACCTGTGTGAATTAGGTGCTTTTACCCTCCAGTCTCCCAAAACGTCCCATCTGAAACCTGTCCTTTTCTGTCTCCCCCTTTTTACTCTTTTTTTGTTTGCACTGTTTATCCATCCACTGGCTGACAGTGTCTTTACATCCAAAATGCAAAGCAGACAGATGGGCACCTCAGGAAAGAACATGACTAAGAGCACCAGCATCAGCGGGGACATGTACACGCTGGAGAAGAACGATGGCAGCCAGTCAGACACAGCAGTAGGCACTGTTGGTGGAGGCAGCAAGAAGAGACGCTCCAGCATCGGTGCAAAGATGGTCGCCATCGTGGGTCTCTCACGGAAAAGCCGCAGCACGTCACAACTCAGCCAAACTGGTAGGAACTGAGGTTTTTTCCCCTCATTTTAGATGTACATTATGTGTATGTATTATCACGTAATCATTTGGGTGTCTTGTTGAAGTTGCCTGATCAACAGCGTTCTACAGAATGAAGAAAATGGTCAAACACTTTTTTTTTCCTGGACATTTACTAAACTACTCTTTTTTTAGCAAAGATCCTTTTCAGGTTGGACTGAGGCTTTTATGTTCTGCTTGCTGGCACCTGCTTAATGTACTAATGCCTTTCTTCTCAGGAGCAAACAGGAGCTGCTGTACTTCTGTTTGGGGCGAATCCTTACTGCAAGTTTGAAAGATCACTGAAATACTGCAGAATTCCTTGGCTTTTGTCACAGATAGCCTTTGTGTATTTCAGTGTGGTTTTTTTCTTAGCATTTGAACATGCAACCTTATTTTGAAATGCAACTAATTTATGAACAAAATTATATTTTATTTTATTTAAAATGTTTTCTTGTTTTTCACTTGATTTCTTTTCAGCCTACAAGTGTATGCAACATCAGTATAAACCTTCCTCATTTCTGTTTGCCTCAGTTAAAATTTGATACTGAAATATTCTGCCTAGGAAGAATGGAGAGTTTTTCTGCTTTGATGCCTAAAGCGCTTAAAATCTTATGCATATTTTTCTACTCCTCCTATTTCAGGGAAAATCCATATAATGCACTCTGAAAAGCTCTCATTGTCAATTAAGGAAACTGTGAAGGTGAAGTGTATTTTACATGGGAAAAGATTACATGTATTTAAGTGACATATATAGTAAAAAAAGGCTTAAGCAATTTACATAGATCTGGACATATATATTTATATATTTCAAGGTATATATGTAAGATATATGTTCAGTATTTAAGCAAAACTGTTGTAATGTCATAGCATTTGATGTAAATTTATGTTGTTCAGCTGTATGTGGTTCCATCTGAAGGTCCTGTTGGACTCGCCAACACTGAAATACTGAGAAGAGATTTTTCAGTTCTCCAGAAAGTTTGCAGTTTATATTATGAAACCAAAATGGAGTAAAATTATGATTTGCAATGCCAGCAATTGTGGTAAATTTTGTAAGAAAACTTTTGTAGGAGGGGGATTTAAAGTTTCTGGAAGTAGAAGTAAAAAAGAGGTTAAAGTAAGCAAGAGGGGTAATAGTGCAGAAGAAGGAGGAGCACAGAAGGAAAGCTGGGAGCTTGAGTGGGTCTCTTACTGAATGTGATCTGAGAGAAGAGAGAATGAAGAAGGAGGAAAGAATATGTATAGTGAAAAATCTGTCTGTCATGCAGGCACTGATGATTCCATCAGTAAGCAAATCTTTGCAGCAGTCTCATGTTTTACCAACTCCCTTCTGGGTTATGGAAGTGATAGTTTCATATATGTTTCTGATTTGTCTGAGTTCAATTGAATGTGATGCAAAAGATGTAGTCATCTTTATGCAGATCTGAGAAGTGTCTGGTTGGGCAAGGAAAAAACCTCAGCCACCTGCTCACCTAGAAATCAATTTTTTACTTATGTGATAGTGCACAGGTACGTAAGTGTATTGATGTATTTGGATATCAAGTCAAATACAATGCACTAGTTCTGATCTAATCCACTCTCTGTAAGAAATACTAAATGAAGGATGTCGGCTCTTTGCATGCAGCTCAAGGATGTCTCAGCAATAGAGAGAATCTGTATTGAGTGGCTTGCCTAGGTTTGATTTAAATACCATGCTGTCTTAGTTATTTGGGACTTCTAATCTGAAGTTTTCCTTTCTGTTTTATCCAGTCAGTTGCCCAACAACTGATTAGATGCTCAAGTCAGGGACAAATGCAAAACGTAACTCTTTCAAAAGTACTCAAGATCTTTTGACCCATTGACTGTGAATGGGATGTTCCGAAAACCTCTTGATTAAGGAGCTGTATTTTAGTGCTGTTAGAAACTAGGGGAGCTTGCTTGGCTGTGGCCTGCAGCCCTTCTCCCTGGGCTGCTCTCTGGGAGAGGTCTGTGCTCGGGTCTGACCTGGCCTGGCCCCAGGGAGAGCAGCCAGTGCACCTTCTGCTGCCTCCCTCTGCAAAAGCCCCTCATCTATCAGGTGGATAGGCCTTCTCTTGTGCAGCTGTCACTGCACTCCTCCTGCCTGCTTGACAGCACTCCTGAGGGGGTTTGCCTGGTGGTTACATGTGGCTGCACCAAACAGGGCAGGCACAAGCATCATTTTCAGTAGTTGGGTCCTGCGAGCACGCCTGTCGTGCGGTAAGCAAGGCTGTGGCCACATGGCAGCCCCTGGGTGAAGCACATGTATATGGCTCTGTGCCTCCAGTGATACAAGGTGGTGGCCTGCTGGGTGGGTGAGAGTGAGATCACATCACAAAGAAGTGTCTTGCATGTCTTTAGCGTCCATCAGCACATCTGAAAGGAAATATCGGACACCAGCATTATACAGGACACCACAGGTTTAAAACGTGCAGTTAATATATTTAATGAATTTTACAATTTCCATGATTTATCTCATCAAGATCCTGTTTTCAGTTCCTGAACCAGGAATCCCATTCTTGGTGCAAGCATTGATAGAAGGCTGGGATCAGAACCCTAATGTGCTGTAGATGTCTTGTAAGTACAGTTTCTCAAACGGAGAGGCGGGGAATACTCAGATGGCAAGGTACTGGTACCACATAGAAACTGGTCAAAGTGTAAAGGGTCCTTAGGCAGTTTCTTGAAGAAATTACAGCATTCAATTATGTCATTCAGCTAAGTATCTCCTTACACAATCTCCTTGAAAAAGCACACCAATATCACGAAGTAGCAATACTACTTCTATAGAAAGTTGTGATGATATTTATAGCAATTCAGCTTTTATAAACTGTGTGCACATATGGAAATCAGGGAAGAAATGCCTATCAGTACCTGAAACCTTTTTAAAGTGTTTTGTAAAGCATCATTATATTTCAGTGCTTTTATTCATTCATATTTTATAGCTAAATCTATGCCAGAAGATTTTTTGAAAGTAGGTCATCATAACTGCATTCAGGACTGTGAATCAGGCTTACAACAAGTGCCTTCAAAGGTGCATTTTTACTGTCCTTTCAAATTAATTTTATGTTATTTCTTGTTACTTGGCATAGTATTAATAAATTCACACTTAAAATACATCCGATAAAGTAAACTTTATTCTGGTCTGTAATTCTTGTAGCATATTCAGGTAGAAACAGTTGTTTGGGTTTTTGCAGGTAAAGGGTATGTTGATTGATTTTACAGGTGGGAGTAGTAGTAGTAATAATAACAATTATGATGATGATAATAATAATAATGAATTTATCACCTAACAATGGCATTTTGATTTTGTTCAGCTATGGCTTAGTGTATATACTATGGTGGAAGGCCACCAGAGAGAGAACTGAATACATCTGAAATATGTGTAGCTGTGGTTCTCAGGGACATGGTTTAGTGGTCACCTGGCAGTGCTGGATTAACAGTTGGACTTGATGAGGTCTTTTCCAACCTAAACAATTCTGTGACTCTATATACAGTCTTAAATGCTTAGTAAATTACTAATCTGGTAACTCTGCTGACCAAGCCCATCAAAGGTAATGTATGAGAGTGAAATAGTAATTTAAGAAGTTGAAAAGATTAACTTCTTTAACATAGGCACTACGAACTGATCTTTTAAGGTTATCATAGCAAGAGAATCCAAGTGTGTTCTCATATACATTACATGAAAAGATGTTAAGTGGTGCTTTGTGGATTACTGTTGTATGGGAGAAGAAAGAACATAAAAAGTTCCAGTGTTAAGACAATGGGAATACAGAAAACATGAATAAAAATAGATGAGACTCATTTTCTGGTTTCCATCTGGGCTTAAAGAAGAGTTGTGATTTATTTTTAAAAAGTTTGTACTCCTTTCAACAACATATATCTCTAGTGTGATATTGCTTTCCTATTACGTGATTTAATGAAAATTTTAAGCGTGAGAATATACAGGATGAGTGTTTTGTGCACTGATCTGATTTATTTCAAAGCAATTTAAAAAAAAAAAAAAAGCCTGGATAATTCTGCAATTTTTTTAACCTTGGAATCAAGCTAATGGTTGGGTGACGCTAAAGTAATATTACTTAAGGTAACTTTTACTTCACTAAAAGACAAGATACTATAGAACAGAGTGTCAGAGTTTATTTTAGTTCTGGTCCCTGTACCTTTTCAATGCTACAAAAATTAGCTAAAGGAATACTCCCTACACTTGAATCAAGCAATCATTGCTAGAAGCTAACATTTGGTAGGTTAGAAAGAATAAGGGTTGTAACCTTCAGGTCCTGATTCCACAAGTATTCTTCCTAATGAAGAAGCTGTCTTTCTTTACACAGGGCAGTAAAATAATGAGTGTAAATCCCAAGTGTCATCATAACAGTGTTTGCTTAGCTCTTGATATCAGAATACAATCCTTTTCCCGCTGCCCTGAGGGAACTGGTGAGGGGGCTTCCATACAGGTGCAGACCTGTGACAGTTATACTTCATTAATGAGTGAAGTCTTTGCCCTCTTCTGATTACATGGCCTTAGATCTTCCTTTCAATTTACATGCACCGTCTCTAGCAGGAGGATACCTGGGTGCCTTGACTTCTTTTATTTAGCTGACATTTCTCCTTTAGCTGGGGAAATATTTTGTCTCGTCTTTAGTTAGTCAAGACCTGCTGCAAACATGCAAGAGAAGTAGGTGTCTCAGAGCAAAAAGCTTGAGTGGGATTTTATTTTTCTCTGTGCTAAAAGCCAAATTTTGGATTCTGTATGGTTTGTAGGGTATTGAAACTATGGCCCAAAGTGCTGTATTCATAAGTAGAATAGTCTCAGTTATGTCTGTCATGAAGAAACCCTGTAGTCTGTAGAGCAATTTCCTCAATTACTAGAATAATTGAAGGGAATCTGTTGGGAACATTGGTCTTGGTCTTGTATGGAATTTCACATTTCTCAGTACAAGTTCCGATGTATATAAAAACCAGTCTTCTACTACACATACAGGATATATGTTTCCTATTAAAAAGAAGATAATTAATCACTTCCAACAGTGGTAACTGAGAAACTACATTGATTGCATTTCATTGTCTAAAATGAGATAGAATACGGTAAGCAAACAATTTGCTGAAATAAGTATATTTGTTTTCTTAATATACACTGTTGTTTTCTATCCCAAGAATTAATTTATGTGACCAAAATGGCAACTGAAATTATCATTCACTACTTTTAATCTGGCCATGTATTTTACTTTTTTTTTTAAAACCACATAATAATTCGGGTGATTTGAAGCAAGCCATTTGTTTTGGGTTTTGTTTCCTCTCCTATTCCAGGGACAGATTGTTAATGTTAATAATTGCTTTAATGTGTAGTATTATACTTGTATCAGTATTCTTGATGTGTAATCTGATTTAGTTTCAAAATAAACCCATATTACATTGATAGAAATATAGGATTAGCAGTTGACAAGAGATTAAGGCCAATTCGCCCTACTGATTAGTTGAGAATTGTGACCTGAATCCTTTACCAAAGAGAAAGTATCATTATAATGAATACATTACCAAGACCATGAATCAGGTTTTCACAAAATAAACTCTGGAGAGCATGCTTATAACCACATAGACTCTAACTGCAGACTAAAATGGCTGGCTACACAGGCTTTTAAATATATTTTACTATAGTTATAGATTCTTGTTTTAAAATTTTCTTCCACATGTAGAAAAAGACTAGGTAAGAAGATAAGACAGTATGAAATTTATGCAACTCTCCTCAGCAGATTTTCTGTTAGGGTTGTAGGTATATATCTGAGTCTTTGTATTTTCATAAAGCTTCTGTGAGAGATGGACACAGTGAAAAGAATTATACAGCTGAGGTGTCAGAATTGAAATCTAAGCTATGATCTTATAGGAGCCCTCTAGGAGACACGTCCACAGAGTATGGGAGACACCTTATGCCATGTATAAGAAGAAATTCTAGGCAGATGAGAAAGAGGTCCTGTTATGAGACTATGAAGTAAGAACAGCAGGCTTAATTTTGGGACAAAAGGTGCAGATCATGTGTAACAACTGAGCAATATGACCCTACTCACAAATTACTCATTGAACCTCCTCTTTGTAATATGTAGTTACCAACTCAGTGCGATACATACCTGTGAGATTTCCAACTGACTGTGGTAGAAGTAAATCTAAATCCCCTGATTGTAAGCATTTATATGATTAAAACCCTCCAGTTATGTTTGTAAAAAAATATTGTTTGCGTTGCCAACCCTTTGCTTAAAAAGCAACTTACTTATGTTACCACTTGATCTCATTAATAAGAGAAAAAAAAACAAACCAGGAGAAAGCTGTGAGATCAGAACGTTTAGCTTGACCTTCCACAAGATTTTTTTTTTTCTAGTCATAATTAGAGGTAAAAATAGAGAGAGAAATGTAGGGTGATCTTTCTTGGTAAAAATACCACTAAACTACCTTTTCTTACTCAGAGCAAAAGAAGCCTCTTCAGATTCCTGCTAAAAAGGAATAAATATACATCTCATCAAAAAACTTTAAACCTGTTTTATTTCTTTTTTCTCACAATAAACAAGATTTGTTCTTTGTATTGTTACATAAGGAAAATGCAGTATGCAACTTAAGTGGATGTTGCAGTATTTGAAGAGTTCTTTTTTACTGCACTCTCACCTTGCCCCTTTCAGCTGGCTGTATTATAAGGAAGAGTGATCTGTGCTCTCCACAGGAGAAAATGGGGGGGTAAACATTACAGTACTTCTGCTTTTAAACACCACAAAAGATACACAGCTTATGGGAAATCATGCAGATACTGAGAATATAGATGTGTGGGGTCTTCACACTTCTGGACTCTCTGTGCTAATGTCACTCATAATAAACTGGGATTTGCCTCCCGGGCACCATTCAGATTGTCTTTGTTTTCCGTGGAAGAAGTGTGATGATGCTATCACACAAAACTTTTACATGCCACTGACAGAAAACTCTGTCAGGAGGAATTATATTAACAATAGAATAATTTAAAATTGGCTAAGTGTACCAGTGATGATTTACAGAAAACAAACAAGCAACCATTGGATCAGGAAGCTGAACCCTTTACTCACAAACACATTACCCTAGCCACTAGTCTACAGTCATGGCTCTCTTATCAGGGCTTTATTTGGCCTACTGGGTCTTCCTTTTTTCATTTTTTGTTGTGTTGGCAAAAGCTTCGGTTTGCTAAACAGTGCACGACAGGTATGTGTTGGAAGGCGTGTGCCAGGCTTTCTCCAGGAAAGTGGGAAATGTTTTAGCCTTCTCCAGCAGGGAAGGGGCTCTGAACCCAGCTCTCCCTTCATAATAGATGCATCCTCTCTGTTGCAATATGAGAGATTTGGTTTCCATTTCTCTAGAGGTAATAAAAGAAGGCAGTGGCCAAAACTACATTTCCTGAACAGTGTCCTGCTGCTGCAGTTTGTAAAGCTTACGAGATTTGTCCCTGAAGCAGAACGTGCAGGACTTGTGTTTTCTGAATTATGATGTTCCCTGCCACCTCCATGTTGGCAGGAGTCAGTAGCTTCTCAACATGCACAGAATCAAAACTAGAGGGAAAACTAGGATAAAAAAGCTGAGCTGGGAGAACTTGCACCACCACTGGGGCTATGAGGAGGATTTTCCAGGTTTATTGCTTTGGAATGAGATGCCAAATTCTTGTGCATTCTGGACACACGTACCATTTTTTAAACAATTTTTTATTCACATACAAGCTTTGCAGTCTGTGTAGAGAAGTGAGACAAACATGGCAGGGGGGCTAAGAGAAGAACAGAACAGAGAAGTTACCTGAGACTACCAGAAGCCAGTGCAGAGCCGGGATATAAGCTAAAACTTGTCAAGTCCGTATTTCATGCTTTAACAGCACAAGAAAAAAGAACTTGTGAAAATATTTTTTCTGTCCCTGGTTAACAGTGTTCTTCTTAGCTACGCTATGGTACCACTCCAGGTTAATTTTCTTAATT
>JANHFX010014627.1:12140-32260 GCA_027560015.1 Chloroceryle amazona
AAATTTTAATTTTTATTGTTTAATTTCATGAAGTGACACATCCTTATAATTAGCAATTATCAAATGCTTTGGCACTGTATAGTGAGAGTTTTGAAGACATCACAAGAGTGCATCTAAATTCAGTGGAAACTTCAGAATCGTGTTCAAGAAGTACACTGATCAACTGTACATTTTTGCTACAGTTTTTTTATATTTTAGTAGTTTGTGACTGAGGAAATCCTCCAAGCTTTTTCTTAAGTGTCAGTACAGCAGTTTGATTACTGCTGGAACAAAGTGATAGGATTTTCTCTAATACTGTTAAGCGTATGTGAGTTCAGTTAAACTCTCTCTTCCTGCTCAGGGAATACATTAAGAACTAAAAAAATTGTTATTGAGAACATGTCACAGAAGGAAGAAGACATGTAATTTGTTCTCAAACCAATCTTCATGGAGTATGTTCAAGGAAAGGTGAATGATTCCTTAACAAAGACAATTTTTTTTCTTTCTTTTCTCCTCATCAGCTAAATAACTTGTGTATGGTTCTTGGTGTATCTGCATACATTGAACAGATCCTTTGGGAAATATTTTCTTAGCAGTGCTACTTTGTATTGTAAAGTAATCAAAGCATAGTCTCCTTAACATTGGGAGGGGATTTCTCTTTTTATACTTTTTTCAGTTTTTCCTATGCTTGAAAAATGCTTGTGCAAATGGCATTGAATTTTTTTACTGTCACGATCTTTTCACTGCAATATAAAATGTTAAACTATATATCTTACATGAATTAAACCTCTTCTCCAAAAGTTACATTCAGATTTTCTCCACTTACAGAATTTTATAACAATAGTATTCCGGTATTTCTGGTATTTAGATTTTGCCTTTTTCTTTCAAAAAATTATTTTTAATTCAGTCTATGAATCACATTGAGACTTAACTGAAAATATTCACAGTAATAAATACTCTTCTAGTTACTATTTGCTGCACTAAGACCTGTCAAGAACAAATTTGTACTGTGAAGGAAAAATTACTTCCCTGTGATTGACTAAATTAATTAATAATTAGCATCATTACTGAGGTTTTTTTATAAGGTGAAAATCTTAAGTATTTTTGAAAATGTAAAATTCATGAAATATTTTGTGTGAAACACGGTGTTAAGGCAGTGCATCTTTAATATATTAAGTGGAAAATAATATAATAATAATATAATCTTACAAGATAAAACTGTTTTGTTATAGAAACTATATCATAGATGTTCTAAAATCTGTGAGTTACATGTTCTAGCAAGGCAATATTCTACCTTTGTTTTAATACAGCATAAAAATACACTGTGATATGTGAACATCAGGGAAAAAAATCTTACAGACCTGCTTCAATAACTGAATTTATTTCTCGATTTCTGAATTTTATCAGTAGCAAGTCGTTTTTTTGGCAATAAGTATTCATATAAACATCATGACTTGTTTAAATGTCAGTATTTTATAATGTTGACATCACTTTTTAATATTTGTTTTAATATTTTCAGTCATTTCAAGCGTATGTAAGATTGGAGAGTATTTTTAAAACTTTAAACTGACGGATTGGAGTTGTTATCTTGTGAAAATTCATGCATCTTGAAGAGGTCTTAAAAACTAAAATCGGGCTACTATTGAATTTCAAGGTCTAGTTAGAAGCATTGCCCGTGTTTCACCAAAAAGTGCTTTTTCTTGAATAGGGCAAAAAACCTCTTCTCCCTTCTACCAGCTCTATATCCATGTTATGTCACTCTTTCTCAGTTAGATATGTGCTCTTTGTTTCACAAGTAGCACCAAGCTCCCTGCTGTTCCTGGGCATATCTCCAGAGCAGGCATTTCAGTTGGTTCCTTGGTGGAGTTTGTAGGGGAATGAAAAGTCGTTTAAGTTCGTGATCTCTGTATATAATGAGTTGCATTACCTGGCTGAAAACCAAGCTCCCATCCAGAGGATGCAAATAAAATTGTTTTATATGAAGAGGTGTAACCTGAAGGAAGAAAAAGGGTTAGGTAGACTTTTATTGTTTGCCTGTTGTAAAGACATTCTGATTTTATTTCTGAGGTTGAATATTATTTCTGAATGTTGGAAATTAGCTACGTACATGTGTTTGCTATTAAGCATATGAGTAATTCCACTAAAGTTAGTGGTACATTTGAGGGAAACCAACCCTCACAAAGGGAGGGAAGGCATGTGAATCCACTTTTCACACAAAAGCAATCTTGTTTCCTGCTTCAGCTCCCTTTCTTTGCAACGACCATCTGAAGGATGAGAACTAGAGAAACCCTTCAGCTGTCTCACTGCTGCTGTTACTACACTTTGTGGTCTAATGTCACCATCTTAGCAATAGCCAAAGTCAAATCTTCATCAGTAAAGGGACAGAAAGACAGACACAGAAGTCTGTAGAGCACTGTTCACTGTGCTGTTCCATAAGCTACCTGGTGGCTGAAAACCATGCTGCTGTAGGAGTTACCTTTAAAAGCACCACTTCTCAGCAAGCATGCAAACTAAGAGACTACTCATATTCCATTAATGTGCTGACAGAAACCAGGTGCCAGGAACAGGTACCCAGTATTGATCAGGCTGCATGAAAATGAACAGATCAGTCAGTTCAGCAGCTTCCTTATGGAGAGGTCTGTAAGTGCTCAGTGCACAGCAGAAGTCATTAACTTGCATGCCTTTTCCTATTCCATTGAAGCAAGTGCTTTCATGCAGCGTGTTGGCAGATTCTAGGAATTGTTGAACAGAACCCCACAGGGAAAAGGATTCTTTGCAATTTTGAAATTAATTTTCTCACATGGTCCAAGCTGGATCTTGGCTTTTGCCACCATGCTTTTCTCTGCTCACTGGGAGATGAATCTAAACATGTGCCAGCTTTGTTCATGTTACAGATTCTCAGCTTTCCTGGACTGAGGAAGAAACTATCTGTCATTATTTTACCTTGGTGCCATCCTATACTCATATGATGTTTGAAGATCTGCATAATATATGGAGAGGAATCTGAAGGTCTCCTTCTGGAGAGATGTCTAAAGCTCTCACTCCTATGATCACTTAAGGTTACAGCTGTACAGATAAATAAAAAGACCAGGGTCTGTCTCTGGTTCTGAGAGCAAGATGGGGCTAACCTAGCTTAAGCCTTCCTCAGAACGAGATCACCTCATCCCCTAAGATCTATGGGAATCCTCCTGTGCTCATGCTGTCTCCTGAGCTGCTGCTTGGGAATCCTCTGCTGGCTTGGGTCAAAATAGTGGTAGGAAGTGGGCTAAGAAACCATAAGGATTATTATAAGTCAGTGTCTGTCCCTGAAGGCTTTGGTACTGTTAAGTATAGCCTATAGTTTCATGCAATTATCCCTCCGTGATGGGGAACTTATTTGCCTGTGTGCACCCTCCATAACACCTTGTAGCTTTATAATGCCTTGGCTGATTTAATCTACATTTGAGTAGACTGCAAAGATAATTGAATTCAGGAAGATAAGGTGGATGGCAGAGCAATGTGCTCATAATACTCACCTGCATGTAAATCCTACTGTGGCCTCTATCGCCACATTAGTTGTTCTTAGTTTTACAGCTTTGTCTTTCATAATTCTTTTTTTAACCTCTATATAGCGATGTGGACAGGATAGAAGTAGCTGAAATCAGAGTCAGTCATCACACAGGTAAAACTCATTAAAATCCTTGAACTTATTTTCCATCTAATTTTTTGGCATATTACCAAGAAATTTGGTCTCCATCTGAAAATACCTCACAGGTCACTAATTAGTAATTTTTAGCTAATTTGCATTCTTTCCCTTTAGCAGAGTTAAGTGCAGTTTCCAGTTCCACCTTCAGCCCATCACGTCCTGCTATTTCTCCACCTCTCATCCTGAGTTGTGGTATGTCTGTCCCATGTCAAAATACCAGAGAAGCAAACGCATTTTGTTGCATTTTTGTTTTCAGTGCAGAGAGAGTTTGCATCTCACGGAAAGTGCCTTGCCATGAAAGCAGACATGAAAACAGTGACCTCCTAGGAATTTTCTAGATTCTAGAAAAAACACTTGATAATTACAAGTATTAAGAAGAAACTGTTCCATCAGTTCTTGTGAAAAGAGGCTTGTAAGACATGGGTTTTAAATCGGTATGAAAGGAAGATACTGATATCATAGGATAATATATAATATTTGATATCAAAGGATAATATATAATATTTGATATCAAAGGAAGGTAGCAAGGTATATCTGACTAGAGAAATGTACAGATCCAGGAAGAAATGCTCAGCATCTGCGACTAGGAGCAGACAGCCTGGTGAAAAGATTCTCTTCAAAGATGAACCACAGCCTAGAAGCAGAAATGATTGGTGAGTATGAACAGCAGCAGGAGGCAGCAAGGTAGACTTTAATGTGAGAGAAAGAGTCAAGAGGTGAGGGAAGTGGAGTTTGGAGGAATTCAGCAATTACATCAGTGAAATAAGGAGAAGTAGGTATACATGGGGAGGTCTAAATGACAGCATGGGTCTGGCTGCAGGTTAGAGTGTGGGAATGAGGAACAAGGGAGTTAAAAGGAAGAACAGCAGCTGGGGAAGATTATAGCAAGTGAAAAAAGCTTTTTTGAAAGAGAACTGTGGAGGACTGCTTGGAGTGACTAGAACAGTCCTGAGAAAGAAGAGTAAATGAGCAACTCAGATGTTTATTTTTTTCTTAGGCGTCATGCTTTCTTTTCCCCCACACTTTGTAATCCTTAATTAACCTTCTGCTACTGTTTGGACTCAGTAATTACTTATTGTTAGTGTATCACCTCTTGGGTTTTTTTACATCAAAGAGTTATACAGGTGTTGTAGTTTCTAACAAGCAAGAGCAGTGATTGAAAATTACTTCTTTGTTGGGAACAGGAAATCACATTATCGTTTCACCCATCCTCAATGCAAAAGCAAAAATCAGCCAGCTGTCTTAAAATTTGTATTTATTTTGGATTAAAAGTTCACCTGGATTTTATGCTACATTAAGGTGCCTTTTAAGGTGCCTTTTTGAAGTGTCTTAATTTGGCAATGAAAAGTAGAGGGAAAGTTTTTGATTCTTTGAAAAAATCAGAAAAGAAAGCAAACCTGATTTAAATATGTTTGAGACGTACGCATTCCTGTCAAAGAGATACATATATAATATACCCATATATGCATATATACATATTTTTTCTCTGTATATATTTTAAGTTTTTTATTTCTTCCTAACTTCAGTTGTTCTACAGATATTAGAGGTATCAGAGCCTATGTGTCTCCTCTCAACAATAATCCTCATCTTAACTCAGCAGCCTGCAGTTCTTGATTACAGAATTACAGAATGCCTTCAGTTGGAAGGGACTTCTAAAGGTCATGTGGTCCAACCCCCCTGCAGTAAGCAGGGACATCTTCAACTAGATCAGGGGGTTAAATATTTAGATTATTATGGTTCAACAAGTAAAGCAAGATGAACATTCAGAAAATAATTTTGGGGGGATATCGTTAGCTGATGGAGAAATGAATATCAGGCAGCATATTGCACAGTGGAAGTAACTTTCATTAGAAGAATAGTCCCGTGCATGGTTGATATGTAAAGTGTACTGAATGCTTAAAATGATTCTGCCCAGCTTCTACCTCTGCTACATCGTTGGCTCCCTGATTGCTTTTACAGGAATGTGGTTTTCTGCACACTTGGTGCTCTTCCCACTTCCTGAATGTACACTGAACCTTCATTCATGTCATCTGAGGGGCATTGACAGTATGCCAGTAAACTTCTTTCTCATACATTTGTGCACCTGTTTTTGTCCTATAATACTAAAAAAACCCCACATTGTCATTTTATCTTAGCCATGAACAGGTGATCCGTTGTTACCTTTCTGAACACTACTGTATTTTACCTCATCTGGTCATAATAAATGCTCAGAACAAGTTATTTTGCAAGTAATTACATACTGTGGTCCTAATAATTTAGAGGAGAACTACTGCACTTCCTTTTATTTTGTGAAAGGGCTGGAAAATCATATTGTCTAAGAAGCGGGCATAAGCAGAGCAGTGCCATTTCACAATGCCAGTGTTTCTGCCAGTGCCTGCCATGTGTTCCTTTAAAACATTTTAAATACAATAGCCAAACTGTTAGCATAGAAGCATAATTACAATGTTACTTCTGTTTGTTCTGAAAATAAATGCCAGTACAGACAGATATTTGAGAACCATAAAAGGCATAGGAATGCAACTTCATTCCACTGAAATTCATCATTTAGAGGTTCTGAGCATGTACCTTGTCTTTTGATTTTGCAGAGGTATTTAATGCAATGCTGAATAATAAATGTCTGGTCTTGAGAGTGCAGTTTTTTATAGAAAAAGGTAAGAAGTATCTCAGTCATGAGGAAGTACAGATGTGTTCCTTACTATTGAACTCCAAAGCTCTTTAAGAACTCTGTTAACCTGATTTTCAAATGACCATTTACCCAGATTCATCATATTCAGTACTTACAATGATAATATTACTTTGTAGCAGCATCATTATTTCTTACCCCAATTAATCTGCATTTAACTGTTTCCTCCCACCACTTTGCCAACTGAAAAGATTGTTTTGCAGTTGGATCCAGATATTCTCATTAGTTAATCTTCTTAAACAGGATTGTTGCAAAGAATCAGATCCTGAGGCTTATTGCACCTCTGTCACTCCTGTAGAAGTACCATGAAGCAGGGCAGTTCACACAAAGCATCTAATACTTCCTGATGACAGATGGAAAAATGAAGGTGTAAATATGGCCACTTGTCAATGCTAAGTCTCTTCAAACTTGATGGATTTAAAAGTCCTGCAGCAAGGGATCTGCAGCCTCAGTGACTCAAGAAGTCCATTTCAGCCATGTGTTCTGGCCTGCCCACCCCTCAAAGTGTCAAAAGGTCTGCTTTCAATTCAAACAGTTTCAATTCAAACTGAACCTGAATGAGACTAACGAATCCTCTCTAATGAATCAGCTGCCTTCTAAATACAGGCAGTTATTATGTATCTCTCAGGGCAAACTTTAGTAATATGATTCTCAGCAAATTTCTTTCATTTTTTTGGGAAATAAAGGAATTCTTGTTTCATATAGTGTGCTGTTTCTAAAAATTGGTTTATTTTGTAAATTTCAATTATCCTATATTGAGTTAATGATAGCTTTTTACAAAGTCTGAAATATTATTCCTTTTACTCAGAATCCACTGGGATTAAGAACAATAATTTCTTCCCTCCTAGCTACCCCTCCTCCTCTTCAAAACTCTAAGCAAGAGAAAAAGGTTCGCAAACTCCCCTACAAGTCAGCAATTTCTGATCTCTTAAGTGGAACTACATTTGAAAGTGAAGGATTCTCTTCTAAAAATTCTCTGCTCTTATGTATTTTCTGTTCAACAGGTTAGGTACAGCTGATACTCACTGGCTGAGTAATTACAAAAGGAAGAGATAGTTCTTGAGATAGCCAAAAAATGTGTAAGTCTTAATAATTTAAAAGGTAGCTTTAGGTAGCTTTTGGGTGCTAATTTGTGTGTTTGAGTTAAAACTGTGAAACAAAGATGTGGTGTCCTCTTATAAGCTATAAAACATGTCATGGAATCACAGTAATAAAAATAGATACATTCTCTGCTCCTTTCACCCAATCCAAAGGAATAAATTCAGTCTGTTCTGAACTCAACAGTGACTGCTCAAATCTCAGGAGATGACACTCCCAGCGCAGTCTTCGGCAGCTGCCCCAGTCCGTGTCCTCTGTCTACTTTCCCGTCTGTCTATATTGCAGAATTCCCCACACTCACAATTTTCATATGCTTATTGAAGTTTCCTTTCACAACTGTTCCTGTTTCAAATCTGTTCTCCGTCATAAGAAAGCTTGTCCCTGGTCATAATTCAAAAGGAGAATTACCGCACCCATTATTTGTCTTCCTGCTGGCCTGTTCAGGTAGTTGCCTGTGTCAAAAATCCTTTTCCTAGGGTATGGATCTTGCAAATGGCAGTCCAGGAGCCTTTAGGTCACTGCATATTTTCATTGGTATTACCAGGACCCTTCAGGCATTAGGTTTTGTGTCTACAGGTTCCTTTACATGACTTGGGCCAAAGATTTTACTGGGTACTTGGCTACAGTCATCTTTCTATTCAGTCTCATCTGGCTAGCTTGAACTGCATGAAAGGGTTTCTTCCCTTTCAGTTGAAATTTGGCAGGGATCATTGGTGATTTCTCCTAGTCCCATATAAAAATTAATTACACGATTTGCATCAAATCCCAGACGGGGAGGTTTTCTAGTTAAACAAATATATCTCTGACTCCATCATTTATTTGTGTATGCCCACGAAGCAATTGCTCTTATTCTGTCATCCATTTATATATTATCTTCACTTAACATTTTAAGTTTCGGGCCTGTTTTCTGGCTTCCTCTGATAGGTCTTTTTACCTGTTTGCCAACATCTTAGCCACTGATTTTCCTTAATCTTGTTACAGAATTTTACCTATCATCAAAGACTTTCCTGATTAGGAAGCCTAGAAGAGTTTCCCATTTTCCTCTATAGTTTCATTTTGGTTTATGGCAATAAAATGGTCCAGGTTTATCATTTTCAATAAAGAAGGGATGAACAACAAGGGGGATGAAAAATAGGGAATATAATTTTTCAGTTCAGAAAAAAATGACTGAAGGAGATGATTGAGAGCTGTAAAGTTGGGAATAATGTGTAAAGGGTGACAACAGAATGATTTATTCATTGTTCTCATAATTCAAGAACTAGGGCATTGCAGGCAACTACCAGGCCAGAAAAGCAGGAGGAAGTACTTCTTTACAGTACAAATTAAAACTGTTCTTCAGGACAATGTATGGACCTGATGTGTATATCGGCTCAAAAAGAGATGAGATGAGTTGGCTTGGACCTAGGAATGGCAATGAAACACAAAAGTGTCTAACTCAGAAAGCCACTAAACCAGTGCTCAGTGAAACAGTGGGGTTCCTTCCTGTACTTTTTTTCCTTACATGTGTTTCTTAGGAATTGGTACTAGCCATGCTGACAGAGAGGATATTGAATAATTGGACCCTTGTGTTTTTTTCCTCATAATGGCCATTTTTGTTATGTTTTGTTCATATTTGTCTCTGGTCTGAAAAAAACAGTCTGAAGAGATGTTTGAAACCGTAAGTTTGTGTGATGGCAGATTCAGCTCTTTAAAGAAACATCCATTGCTTCCTCACTGAGAAGACTTCATCCATTATAAGTTTTATGTGGCTTTTTGCAAAAGTCTGAGTAGCTCATATCAAAGCTGGTTTTCATTATCCCAGTTAAACAGCTTAGCACTGTAAGCTATTTGTCTTTAATCCTGTTAAAGAATACTTATCTTTCCCCTAAGAACAATATTCTAACCATGATCTTAGCTTAATTATAAAAGATTTTAAAGGAAATAGGTACGTAACTCATCTGATTTCTATGCTTTCCTGACATACTTCTATGAAACCTCACATCTGATGTTAATCTAAAGGGGTTTGTGAAGTAAGTCTCTATCTGCACAGGTGTAAGCAAAGGTAGGGGGTGGCCCCACATCTTCAGTAGACGTTAGCATCAACTGTTGAACTGTGTGATCTGTACCTTTCTGTTACATAACACATTGCACAGAGTAAAATAAGGTTTAAATTCAAATTTAAAACATTCTCCAAAAATTTGCAGGGGAAAAAATAAAAGTTTATGGCAATTTGTAACATTTGTGCTTAGAGAAAAAAATTTCTTCTTTTTTCACGTGTACAGGACTGAACTCACCTGTATATTAAATGATCCTGAATCTAAAGATATTCCCCAAACTAAAAACCAAGCTATTAAGATTAAAAAACATGGTGGGTCTGAATGAGTGTAGTATATAGAGAAAATGAGAAGTAGTTTATTAACTAAACTACATTAAAACATTAACAAAAGGCCCATTATAAAATTAAGAAAGGAGTCAGCTCTCTTTGACACACTACATAATGAGCAGATGTAAAAAAATAAATGTATTCAAATAACTCATCTGCATTGGAGGGTTGCTTCTATACTAACTGAATTTTGTAGATCTCTCTAAACAAGAATGCTGGTGCAGAATCCTGATGAAAGTCTGACATTTGTTAAATCCACAAAAGATTATTTTAGAAAGTAACAATAGCCAGTATTCATAGAGAGGGAAAAAAAAAAGGAATTTTAATTAACAAAATGTGTATCTATTTTATTTTGTTTCTGAAACAAAAGGAGCAGGGTAGGGAGGGAAGAAATAAGCATATTATTGGCTTGTCTTTCAGGGTTCTGAGAACCCAGAATTCCTAACAGATCCCTCCAAAAGAAGTAGGAAGAGTTTCTCAGCTCCTCTGCATAATAGCTTATGTCGTCTTCAGGTGAAATTTATGGAGAAAGACTTATCAATAATATTTATAAAACTTAGTTATATTGAATATGTGGGGGTTATTTTTAACATATAAGAATATTTCAAATTAAATATATGTTGTCTGTGAGATACGGCAAACAGATGGGCTGTCGTCTTGACTGCTTTTTTCAGTCCATCATCAACTCCTACACTTTCTGCAGCATACAAACATTGAAATACGATATAGCCGTGAGTGTGTGTGAATAAACACAAGAGAGTATGTCTATAGATCTCTGTGCATTTTTATATATGACTATACATATACATGTGCATATAGATAGACAAAAACCTGTCTACTAGAAAGGAGCAACCACAGCATAGACATCTCTGCTTGGACTGGGAGGTGGGAGGCAACCTGCCTATTTGATCTCTCTGTAAAGTAGCCCGTGGACTTCTGGGTGAGTGAGAAGAAGCTGTATGTTGTACCACTGTGCACTCTGTTGAATTCAAAACGATGTTACTGTGCTAGTCCAAAATGGTTTGAGAACCTCTTCTACCTCCTTTACACAGCTGACAGTCACTAGCAGTATGGGTCCTTTGGGATTCTGACATCTTCTCGGTTTGGTTCTGTTACTTTTGTGGCTGTATGGAGTTCCTAATTGAGTCCATAGATTTTCTATTTTCAGTTGACATTGACTGTTAACTTCAGGACTGAAAATTCATTCATTTGCCATAGTTGGCACTCTGCTATTGCAATCTGCTATAATCAGATAGGTTCAAATTTTTGTCCGCTGACTACAGAGGGAGCTTAGGGCAGCTGGTTTAAACTAGACTCCTGATTTCAGTGTGCAGAAGTGAAATAGATGAATCTTGGTGCATGTCACCACACATCACAGCTGGGTCGTAAGTACCTGAGCTGACTCCAGACAACCAGATTACATGTTCTGCAAAACTATTTAGCATTGATGTTGTTTCCAGTACGCAAGCTGGGCTTAAAGTACCAGCTCTGTTGTGCTGTGTAAGTAAATACATTACATCACATAGCATGAACCATTCAGATCTTTTTTCTTTTCCCCTTCCCTTCCTATTCTGCATCCCGTGTTTTTTATATGCTGCACCTTTCAGACTGTAAGTTCTTTTGAGCAAAAACTCCAACTATGAGTTCCTACATTACCTTCTGTATTGATGTCCAGACTTTATTTGTCTTCCAGCATTATCATTATAAAATGTTGACTAAATACGACAACAAAAAGTAGCCAGCTGAGCAGCTAACAGACAAACAATTTGAAATTCAGACAAATAGCAAATACAGCGTAATCCTAGGAAAACTGATCAAAATTGTGAGCATTATTCACAGACCCATGCTCATGGATGGTTTTGCAGATGATCAAAAGTGGCTTGAGGTTGACATCAATGGTATCTCTCTCACCTTTTATTTTCAGTCATTTACACTTTAGGTGACAGCTTAAATTATACCTGAATAATATTGAACCACATATCTGAGGGAGCTTCAGAAAGTACAATATTTTTAGATCAGGATGGGACATCTTAATAGCTGAAGAAGTAAATTTTATTTCTTAAAGGCCAGTGTAGGTGAAGAAGCTAAAGTTGTTCTTCATTTTGCAAGATCCAGTGCAGGTCAGCATATGGCCCATAATCAATATTCGCTAGTACTACTTTAGTAGTAACAGAAGTAATAGTAATAATAGCATACTAGTCCACACAATTTTACTGCTCTCTGTTATTCTCAGTTCTTGAATTGTGAAAAGATGTCCAGTGAGGCCTTATATGTAATCCTATGTGAGTTAAAAGTTTCTATTAAAACTTCACATATGGCATTTGAGTGACAGTTGAACTCATTAATATAGTGATAGCATGGATAACTGACTTCCAAACAGCTAACTTATTTCCTAAGTTCTTTATAGCATAGTGATTCTGAAGATAAATAAATTGTTTGGCAAACTAACTTATTTTATACCTGCAGTCCAATTCCTGCCTGGCAGTTTTTAACCTGTAGTAGTGTCATGTCTGAGAGAAATAAGTTTCCACTGTATTATAGCATAAAAACACACAGGCTTGTTCTCTGGCACTGAGTCCAGCTGGCACAGAGTTACCCAAATCTATACTGTGGTACCATTTTCCTTCCAATGCAGCCTTTAACAAGTGATTTTTTTTGCCCATTTTAACTCCTGAATTGCAACTTTATTAGAGGTGCTCTAGAACTTCAAGCTGATACTGTGCTAGAGACACTTCTAAAAATGGAACTGTAAAATGATCTAGTTCCTGTGAATCAGAATGTGTCCTGATACTGTATTTACTCATGTAGACATAGCTGTGGGTTAGCAGAATAGAAACAAATGAAAGGGAAAAATAAAACTGGTGTTTTGGGATTCATGCGATTGTGTGATTATGGCTGAAGAGACCCTGCTATGACTCAAATACCATGGAAATGGCAGTGGTATAATGACAACAGCAACATTCCTCTCCAAGAAATACAAACAGTGTGAAAACTGACAAAATAAAACTAAAAGCTGTTATTTTGTCAGTTAAACGTGACATCAATATGTTAGCATATACGTCTTTCCCCTCAGTCATTTAGACTTTGCTTGGAGAGTATTTTTTATGGTTCTCTCTGGATGTGCCCCAGTGCCCGCCAGCTTGACTCAGATTGTAGTCAGTGAGTTTAGAGCTGACCATTAAGGTGTTTCATTAGTGAATTGAATTCTTTAGGTTTTTTCCACTTGTAAAATCCTCTTTTATGACTTAAAAGTATTCACACCACATATATTGGCATCTGTGAGAAGTGAAATTCATGACCTCATTAAAATGGTGTCGCTTCCACTGGTGTTTTGGCATCACAAACATAAGGATGTAAGTCGGAGTCAGGCTGGCTGACAAGCGGAGCTGGTTACCCGTGGACTACGCAGTGCAGGCAATTTGAAAGAGTATGATTTACAAAGTAGATATGGCAAGTCTCTGCAGGGCACTGTGTAGCCAAAGAAGTCTCAGAGAAACAGTTTGGTTGTTCTGCACTGAAATAATGCACAGGAGCATGACATATAGTGTTTCAAATAAATGCAGTCTGTGCTCTCAAGAAAAACAGATAACCTAATAGCCACAGAACTTTGCAAAATCATCCCTGCTTAATACACATTAACCTTCTATAGGTTATGCCAAAATGAATTTACAGGCTTGCAAGACAAATGTCTCTACAGTGCTGACATTTGGACTCACCAAAGCTTTCAACACTTGATGATAATGTAATACTTTTATATGGCAAACATATTGAACCAGAGCTGCATTACAGCAGCAATGTCCTCAGCAAACTATGTGCTCTCTAGATGCTGTACTCCTTGAGTGCAGAGAACAGTGTGTGACAGCCACACACCTTGCTTCCATCCTGTTGTTTTCAGTTGCCATTTTCACGTCTGCAAAATGTATTTCATTTCAGTAGGGGTTGAAGGGGGTTTTTGTACCTTTTTTTCCTGAAAACGATCCAACCATAAAGATCATAGGATGCTTTTCCATGGTATCTCTTAAGTAAGATCAACAGACTGCTGCATCAATACAGATGCACTGACTGGGTGCATTCATAGTGCAGTACAGGGTGCTCTAAAGGCTCCTCAAGTGCCAATAATTCTGTACTGGTTTTGTCCCTTCTCTACTGAAGACTGAATTAAAGAGGGAAACAAACCATGTTTCATGAAGTTACAGTTTGAGAAGCTAATTATATGGCCCTCATCTACGACATTCTGAAAACCTTCAGTAGAGTACACAGGGAGCTGAAATAAGATTTGAGAGTATACGTGAATAACTGCAGCTTGTTTCTAAACTGATGGGTCTGATGAATTATAAAGAAGGTTACTCTGGGAGACAAAAAGGTGGATTAGGATCTAAATAGAGCGAGCAGACAGACTCCATGTATGCATTAAGAAAGAAACAAACCAGAGCAAACACTTGGGTTTGGATTTTTTTACAGCTTGATACTGTTTTCTGTGAGTTTCTTTCTCAAAACCACTTTTGCCTTAGAAGAGCATAAATATTTTTATTTCTGTGCTCTTTGTTTCTCACCCTGCTGAAGCACTATTGAAGGAATATATTTTGCTGAGCTCTGAGACACCTTGTACTGCAGTCTTGCAGTTCTCTTTGTGATCATGAAGGTGTGAAATAATTTTAATCAAAACAGAAATATTCAGCTGCGTAAAGGTTTTCTGCTCCAGTGCTGACCTTTTAGCTACTTGTGAGCCAGCTACACTGCATGCTAGCCCATTAACAACTCCATTTGTTATCTAGAAAAATGATGACTTTATTTTGATTCTGTGATTTTATCATAAACTTTGGAGGGGGAAGATAGACATGTTATATTTAAATAAGAACAGACAGCCTTCACATGTGGTTAATAGTGGCATTAAGGCAAGAGAGAGACTTATTTTCACAGATTTCCTTCGTCATCATTAAAGAAGGCGTAATAGGGAGGATAATGGCAACTGCAGGACAAGAAATCCTATGTTGTTTAAGAAATTAAAATTGGTGTCTCCATGGATCTGAAAGCGTCCTATGTCATCTAGGAAGAAAAATCTTACTGCTTTTTCATTTCTACCTTTTAAAACACTTTTTATGTTATAATTCCTGAATTTCATTTTCAGATATTGAACTCTGTGGGTTTAGGATAGACATAATGAAAGAATTTTCTTTCAGCTCTTCAAATTTGTATCTTCTGAAAATGTGCAAGACTTTGAAATGGTCCCTCCAAAGGGCTAAATTAACAGGTAGAGTTCCACTGATACAGACTGTTAAGTGAGTGGGAACAGTGGGAGCACTTTTCCAGGGTAGAAATACTGGAATCAGGTACCAGCACGAGTCCTGTTGTGGTCATGCAAAACAAGCAGTTCCAGGAGAATCCTGTTTTGCTGATAAAACTGCACTTGCACTAACAACTAGGGAATTCTCTCAGAACAGCTGTGTCATTCAGCACAGCTATTTTGGTAGAGATCTGTACTGTGCACCTAGCTTGATTTTTGAGGTGGAATTGACCTTACAGTAGAAAATGGTGAAAGAATAAGGAGAATGGACAAATTTACTGTCACCACATAAAGAGATGGAAAAGTGTGGCTGCAGTCTCCATGACTGCTTAGTAGGGAATGCTCAGAAAATCCAAAATGTATTGATTAAAAAAAAAAAAAATCAGAATTTTTAAATCTTCTATCCTATTGCTGGGTGTAGAAATGATGTGGGAATGGTCATTATGTGGTCATTGTGTCATGAAAATTCAAGGTTAGTGTTGCATGGATTGGGAGCCATTGCCCTGGGACAGAAACCATGATCATGTTAGTCATGGTCAAAAAAATACTAAGGCAGGAAGAGTGAATTGTTACATGATGGAAAAGAGTAAAACCAGCTATTACTTTGTGAAGGACCTTATAACTTTCTGGAATCTATCCCAAGTGCTTGGCTGGAGTTGGCACATGCTCCTCCCCCCTAGACATGGGGACAGCCAGCACAGTCCCAACATTTAGCAAACTATAGTAACAACTTATTACTACATGTTACAAGTTTTCATACATAAACCCTGTTTTACACTGATTGGGAAGTACTTTTAATGATCTTTTCAGTGTCCTGGTGCTTATTAGAAGAAGGCTGGATTTTCCAACTGGGTTATGTTCTGGAGGGGATATAATGCAGTTAATTCTTTTTCTGAGCCCTTGAAGTGTTTCTTTGTTAATGTGTGTTGACTGGCTCTGCTTCGTGAATGCTGATGGTATGAGAGGAGGTAAGAACTCAGCCAGATAAAATACAGTCTGGGTTGCACCTGAGTGGGAGCTGTAGGGGACTGTCCCTCGCGTTGTAAGAGGAAGCCATTTGACCTTCTTGTAGGGCCACATTATACAAAGATTTCTCATAAGTGGATAGTCATTAAAGAGCTGAATTACATTTGTAATACGTTGTCTAACAGTTGGTAGGTGTCGTGCAAGTTAAAGATAGCCTGCGTAGAAAGCTAGGCAGCTGAATTTTCTTCTCTGAAGACAACCATGATCAAAATAAATCCCTTCTGTAGCAAACAAAAGAAATCAGTGGGTAATACACGACAGCAGAGCAGACAAGGTGGCAAAACAGAAGGGCAAACCTGCCCTTTCAGTCCCCTTCCCAAAATGCCGTCCTTAACCCCAGGTTTAAAATGGAGTGGTCAGAAACTTCAGATCACCTTTCCAGAGTGTCTGCACTGGAGAATCCTCTCCAAAATGTGCACAAGGCCTTAAGAACCCCTTTAGGGTAATGTGTGCTTTTATCTTGTGTTCAGGAGCTGGAGCAGGTCTTAGGAATTAATATGTAGTATAGGCAATAACAACAGAAAAATTATCTTCACAAAGAATTTTTCATTCTTCAAACCCAGGAAATTACGACCTCCAGGTACAGAAATAGCAAAAGGAAGTAAAGGAACTTCTCCCCCCCAAGTTATGTTTTCATGATGGAATCATCAAGTTGTTACTCTTCCAATTCATCCCCTATTATTAAAGTCTAATAATTTGTGTTCACTTGAAACACACTTGCTGACATACATCCAGATACAGTTTAAGCATGCAAAAAGATGGGCAGTACATTAATTTCCATATTATTTTTTTACATTACCACACATAGTATATCTATATAAAAAGAGAAAGGTACATTTGTTAAATTCAGAATCCCATTATTGGCTGGCTGTGTTTAGAGGAGGTTGGCACTGAAGATCCAGTGCCACAAATTCACATTACATGACATTTTGTAGTAATTTTCAGGGGATACAACTAGTAAGCAATTGCTTTCCTATTTCAGTAGATGAGCCACCAAAATATTTTACAATATCTCTGACTCTACAAATAGAATTGCCTCAGGACAGTACATACATTTATAGCAGATGTTTGACCTTGTTCTGTTTGACCTGGATTCTTACAACGTACTGTTCTTTCAACAAACTATCAGAAATTGTTAAAGAAATAAGCTACCTGTGAGTCTCAGGCTTTGTCTTGATGTTTACAATTGAGATGGGAGTTTGGATAAAGCTCCTTTAATAGGAATTTGATTCAGTTGCAACTGGTGACGCAAATCAATGAGTAGCAGTTAAAAAAATCAGCAGAATAACTGGGGGATGTTCTCAATGTCAATGTAGTAATCTTGTTTCCTGCAGTCAAGGCATGTGGTTAGATTGCCATCAATTAGATTATTTGTATAATGCAATCTATTAGCAGCTGTTCTGGGAGAGCCTCCCCAAATCCTAGAATCCTGACAATTCATGTCTTTCTTTTCTCAGTTCCTTGTGTCCATTTTCATTCTCTGTTTAAACCGTTATCTTAAAGAAAGAAAATCAGGAGAGAGAAGTGTATTGAGGAAGCTTATAGGGGATCATGATCCGGTGCTTTGACATAGATTTGCAACCTCTGTTTGGGTTGAATTGGAGTTGGCGATGGATTTTGGAATATTTAAAGTGATTTTCTTGATAGAGGCTGATTTTATCAATGACAGTAATGGGATTTTTTTATGTACTGTGCAATATTAGCAAAAACATCCACTCCTTATAATTGCTGTGGCTGCTAGGTCTTGTTCAGTGCCCAGGGGCTGAGAGATGGGGGCACAGCCTTCAACCAAATTCCCACTGAGGCCACACAATGCCAATAAAGTGCCCCATTAGTGTCTTATTTAGTGTGGTCAAGACCCTGAAATGGTTGTGGCAGGGCAGAATGTCAGGCCTTTGTGTCAGTGGGGAACTCCCAATTTCTGCTGAGGTCAGAGCTTAGAGGGAGGTGGTGGAGGAGCTTACCCTCTTATTTGGGAAGGAAAACAAGAGCAGACTGCTTGAAAGCTTGCTGGCTCCTAAGCAGGTGTTATTTCTTCCATGAGGGATACTTCTAAAGGGAGTACATACAAAAAGAGAGTTTATAAATGGGAGTGAAAGTGCATTAAACAGATGTTACAAATCAGTTGCTCTTCTTTGAATATGTATTCTACAGTTTCCCTGTATTTTTGTAAATATCTCCCAAGTCATCCAACGCTTTTTTTGCCTTTCTTTGCAACCTCAACGTATTTTTCTTTTTTATTCAGTTGTTTTTCTGAAACTCATTGGTAGTTCAGCTGAAATGTAATGAAAACTTTTTTTTCCATCCAACTTTTCAAAAGCAGTCATGAATTATTATTTAATCAAGCCACATTTACTTTTCTGCCATATCTTACACTGATAAAAATGTTGAATTAAGTTATTTTGTCTGCTTTAGTGTGTATACATAAAAAATTTAATAGTCACCAAGTCTTTTAAAAGTAGCATTAGCAATTACTTTAATACATTTTTGGGTTTTGCCAATTACATGATAATTGCACCTTAGAGATTTATTATTATTACTATCATTATCATTATAACTTTAGATAATTTTAGAGCTGTTTGCTTTATGGTCTTTTAGTAAAGTCTTTTTTAGAGTAAACTGTAAACAGAAAAATTTCACTCTGCAACTTGAATATACTTCAGTGTGATGTAGAGATGGTACAAATGCAAAGATTTCAGACGCAGTGCTAGAGGTAATCCCGGGCTAACCAAGTGTCCACCTTAAACCGGGGTGGCTCTGTGACCACAGTGTGCCCATAAGCCTGCCTGTGGCAGACGAGACAGGTGCCTGTCTGGGCAGCTCACATTCTTGATAACCCGTAGAGTCAGAGATACTTTGGAAGGTGGCAACCTTTGGCATGTGGCCAGAAAAAAAAGTGAACTTATGTAGAGTGACTAGCTGAATAAACATTTTGGCGTATGACCTGAATGAGATGGCTAAAAGATGTCAAAGCCTAGAAAAGTTGCCCTGGGCATCGTTTAGTACAGAGGAAAAGAGTGTTTATGTTGTTCGAAAATGAGTGTCGATAGTGTCACATGAGACATGTTTTATTAGGAATACTCGATTATAGTTAGCTAGAAAGTAAAATACTGTGCATGTTGTAAATCTGTTTCCCTGTAGATCGAGTGATGATGGGTTCTGTCCCTGACTGCTGAGGTTCCGATTTGTTTTCACTCCTTAGCAAAGCATGGGAGTAATAGTGTGGGCTGTTTGAAACCTCTTATTATTATCTAGGCACAAATATTCCTTTCTAAACAGCAACTCAATGAAATACGCTCCAGTGGTGTAATTCTGCACATGTTCTTCACAGCTTCAGTTGGCTTCACACTGGTGTTCTGTCTGCAAAGTTTGCTACATCACACCCTAAAATATCATTTACCATTATTTGGGAGGTTTTAAACCTTTGAAAGAAAAATGAAAATCGTACTGCATTTGCTATCATCACAGTTTAAATGGCCAGCAAGAAAACAACAGCCCAAGCCCAAGTGTTGATACCACTTTTGCACTATCGTGAACTGTAGGGGAGTAAGTTGCTGATGATGCAAAAGACTGCTGCAGTAACTAGAACCTCTTTTAAATGTCCAGTGCTTTAGTTACTTATCATTGGAAGGGGAATGGGATGGGTTGTCAAGTGCTACACACACCATTAATATCATATATTGGATAAACAGAAAAGAAAGGCAGTGTTAAAGGTAAGGAAAATACGGAATCAAAAATAAAAAAAATACGTTTTGTAGCCAGGAGCAAATCCTATTAATTCAGAAAAAAAATATACCTACATTTTTAAGGGGGCAGGTGTGCTTTAGACATAAACAACTTGGCTTGAAGTAGAGGGCAGATGAAGAAAAGGTTTGCCTGTGGCGTACGGGGCTGATTCCTCAGCAGATGCTGAGCCATTGACTGGAGCAAAAGCGCGGGGAACACAGCGAGGCCCCCTCCGAACGTCACGAATACTTTCACTGAGGGTGACCGAGCACTGACA
>JANHFX010014628.1:0-20754 GCA_027560015.1 Chloroceryle amazona
CTCAATGCAAGACACAGATAAGCGAATACTCAAACTATGCAAACTATGCCAGATAAGAAAACATACAGACAAAGCGGCGGCAAGCAAGTATACAGATCAAGTAGAGTTTGCTAATGTTCCTCCTTAACTCAATGACAAAGCGGCGGCAAGCAAGTATACAAGTCAAAGAGAGTTTGCTAATGTTCATCCTTAACTCAATGACAAAGCGGCGGCAAGCAAGTGTACAAATCAAATAGAGTTTGCTGATGTTCATCCTTAACTCCACAGGTAAGATGTACAAATATTATTTCATAATAATATTGAATTCCATACATTTTGCTCTGTGGTGGGTCTCATAGTAGCACCCATATTGCAAATTCACAATGATACTGAACTGTGGGAGCTGGGTTCCCTCCATTGTGGGGAAGCTACTGAAACTTGGAGGGCTGACACTGGTCTGACGTGTAGTTAGGAATTCCTCACATCTGTGGACTGTGGAAACCTAGGCTTAGCTGTCAGGTTTTACTATAATTGGGAAGTCAGTATTCAAATTGGCAGCACAGACTAAAAATGCAGTATTTGCTTTAGCAGAGCATTTCCAGGTGGTTCTGGTCAATGGTGCCATTGGGTCTGACAGTCACAGGGAATAGGTCATCTTTTATACTGTTGCAGCCTGTTATTTTTAATGGGAAACGATAGAGCTGTAAAATTGCTGAGTATATTTTATTAATTATGTTTTAAAAATATGCATAAAACAGAAAAAGGTACCTGTAATTGCCTCACCACTATGTGTGATCTAGCTACCACAGGATATGAAGAATATTGTCAGTTGGGCTTGGACTGCAGCAACATAAAAGATCACATCATTATCTGCACCCTTGTTTTATGAGAAAGTAATGTGTATGTTATGAGGTGATAATGAGTAGTTTAATGTTCACTACTGGACATGTCTCTCTGCATCACCTTTACAGCACACAGCACAAATCCAAAGCTTCTTTGTCTTTTCTTCAATAATCCTATAGAAATGTCAGAATTCATACCACAAAATAACCTGTGCAAAAGCTTAACCCACAGACTTCTAATACCATGAAAGGATTACATAATCATCCTTGTGTGTTACAGAAATTGTTATGAAAGCTCAGACAACATTAATTCCACCTGGCTTCCCTGCAGATATGAGGTATGCATATATTCATTTCCAAGGCTATCTGACAAGACTGACTGAGGATGTATGTGTTGACAAGGCATTGAAGGAAAGCATCTGCCTTCAGCAAAAACATCTACATATGGACCAGGAGGACATAACCACATCCTAGAAACTGATCTTTGATCAGGCCCAGTTTCACTCATGCCTAAATTTAATTGCTTTGGCCTCCATAAGTGGCATTATTGGTTACAGTCTAACTTTTCAGAAGAAGGTGTCCTGCAAAGCACTTCTCATATTGAAGTAAATGAAATAGTAACTACCAGAATTTAGTAAGATTTGGCTTCTGTTAAATAGTTTACAAAGAAACACTTTTACGATTACATTACTGTTCTGAAGCATTTTAATTTTCATTGAAATTTCTTATTGTTGTAAGTTGAGTGACCTGCTTATGAAATATAGATAATGTTTAAATCCTAACATAAAAGGTTAGATATAACCTGTGGAAACATAGGACCAGGATACATGTGGAAAAGAAAGAAACAAAAATCCAAACCAACAAAACTGCAACAACAACAAAAAACACAACACACCAACAAAAAAGAGGATTATGGTAGTCTAATATTTTTTGAAATTATTTTTATGAAACACTTGAAGAAAAGAGTTCTCAAAAGAGATGTAGGGCAAATGATCAAAGGAGATGCAGAGGAAGATGCCTTCTCACCCAAATCCCTCTTTCTTGAGTTTGTTGTATGTGTGAAACACATTCCTTCTCAACATGGCCCTTGTGGTCATATGCAAGCTCAAAATTCAGAGGGTTGATAAATTGTGGATATCATTACTGAGAAAAATGGTGATTCAAGAGAAAAAAAAAAAAAGAAAAATTTAGAGCTGCTTACAGTGTAGAAAGCCAAGCCAACTGTTCAGTTGCTGCACAGTATTATTTGAATATATGTAACAATGCTCTGAAAAGAACACACTACATTCAAACCTTGACACACTATTTAGATATGCTGTAAACATTCATGTGAGCACTGCCTATTGTTCTGTTGTCTTAAAATAACAGTATGACAAAAACTAAATTCTGGAAAATTGCAGCTTTGTAAAAGTTTCACTGATTTGCAAAATTAAGGAAAGAGAAATATGTTTATTGACTTAATTTATCGACAATTTATTGTCACAGTGGAAAAAGAGGATTGCAATGAATTGTCTCCTGTGAAATACTGGAACAGCTACAGGAAGAAGCAAAAAATGTCTAACAGAAGGAAGAAGAACCTGGATGAACCATGCTTTATCTAAATAAACAATGCAGAGCCTGATAATGATATGAGAGAGTCAGCCAGGATCCATATCTCCAAAGACTGGTGGCATTTAGATCTCAGCCTTTCTGGCACATCTCTTCAGACATAACTCTATGCCCACACAGAATAACATTTCTACATCTAATTTAGAATCTAGAGATTTTTAGGGAGATAATTTTGTCCCCCAAAGTTTTTAAAACATATCACTGAAGGGAATTACATGGAATTAAATGAAATTACATTCCAGTTCTTTTTCCCTCTTCACTTACGTATAACAATTCTGCATAAAATTAATGCAAACAAGTGGATTACATGAAGTAATGAACACCTCCATTTCTATACAACCCTCAAGAAACAATGTAAAGAAAACACTGAGTTTAGTTATATTCATGTTTTATTATTCTCATCTTTTTACATCTTTAAAAAATTTACAGAGACACAGTATATACAAATTATAGCCTTTGTGAAATGTAAGCCTTGACCCTCTAGAGAGTTGGGCAGAGTGGAACTTAATGAAGCTCAGTATTGGCAAGTGTAGGGTCCTGCATCTGGGGAGGAATAACCCCCTGTACCAGTACAGGTGAGGGGCTGATCTGCTGAAAAGAAGCTCTTCACAGGAGGACCTGGGAGTGCTGGTGGACAAGTTCACCATGAGCCAGCAATTGGCCCTCATGGCCAAGAAGGTCAATGGCATCCTGGGGTACATTAAGAAGAGTGTGTCCACAGGTCCACAGTAGGGTGATGGAGCACTAGAACAGGCTGCCAGAGACGTTGTAGATTCCCATTCCCTGGAGAGATTCCAAAACCACCTGGACGCAATCCAGAGCACTCAGCTCTGGATGACCCTGGTGGAGCAAGGAGGTTGGATGAGATGATCCCCAGGGGTCCCTTCCAACACACACAATTCTGTGATTCTGTGATTCTGTGAAATATAACCTATTCCACCTCACTGCTCAGTCTTGCTGTCCAGTCTATAAATAAAAATAATATTTTCTCTCTTGCCCCTGGAAACAATCACTTTTTTTTTTCTAAATTTCTTCTGTAGCTCGTGACTACTAAGTTGAGGAAATTTTCTGTATTGCCAGGATACCTTTGTCTCACTAGGGTTACAGGATACAGTCTAGGGTTTCTCTTGGGGCTTCTTAATACCATGTACTTTATACTGAGTGATGATATGGGTCTTTTTGCCCTAGGAAATAAAGAAACAACAAAGCAACCTGTATTCTGTATAACATATAGGATGCCTAGATTAATGTGATACACTCAGTAAAAGTTGGGTTTGTTTCAATTTCTCTCACAAGTGTAAATCATCAAATTATTGCTCACAAACATGTAGATTTTTATGAGGTGAAACTAAGGGGTTACTACTAAGACTTTTTAAAAAAATAAGTCCTTCACAAATTTGGTAAAAAGGTATTTACAAAGCAGCCCCTGATAGGTCAATTGCTGACTGCTCTAACACTGTACCACATTTCAAGGAGTAATAGAGAGCAAGTCTTTGGTGTTCTCCAAAAAAACGTTTTTCCAAATTAACACTTTCCACATTTGCTAGGCCCTACTAGAAATGTGGAAAAAAAAGGTGTTTCCAGTGCATGTCCAAAAGCTGCAGACATTTTTAGACATTATCCATTTGCCATAGACCACCTTCTGTATCTGGGGGCAAGGGGCTGGATTCTTTAGCCCTTTCCTCCTGTTTCCTACTGATAGGACACTGATCTCTGATGGTCATTTTAGTGGCATCACTGCTCTGGATTTATCTTATAGTCTAACACAGGTTCCTTCAATAACACAATATTGATCTTTGCTGATTGAATTTAGAGTGAAGTCTTAGCTTCTTGACAAGACTCTTCTTTTGACTTCAGGTAACCATAGGTTTTGGGACCTGATGACATGAATTTAGCAATTTCACCTCTGAAAAGAGGTGGAGCAGGATGCAGTCAGCTGAGCAGCTCATGAATATCAGTCTATGTTGTGATAAAGGAAGTGGCCTTGCATCTAAAGAGATCATAAAGCTCTAGGCACACATATTCTGTGGTGTGCAGGGTATAAAAATGTTAGTGTTGTGTTCCAGGGTTATGCATCCTCTGGCATGCGTCCATAAGACAGTGGCAGCATGTTCAACATGTCATGAGCCAGAGAAAAGAGGAAACTACTGTTCATCTGGTAGTCTTACAATGATGGCTTTGGAAAGATTGATTTTATAATTCCATATTTACCCATGGAGAGTTTAAAAACTGTTTGGCATGTTGTGGGGTTTTTCTTTATGCACTTAGGCCACAGAGCAGTGTCTACTGCTAAGAATATTTGTCAGCATTTATCCAAAACACTGGATAGTCTGAAGCATCTTGCTTTTAAAAGAGGTTTATGTCATCTCAAAAAAGGTTGTTAAGCCCTTGTTTAAAATGACAGTATCACAAGTATCACCTTCAGTGACCAGTTCAGACCAGGGACACAGCAGGTGTCCAAAAGGGCTCTCTGTACATCTCTGGGAGTGCAGATGGCCTGGCAGGTTTCAGTAAAAGAGAGGCACAAGGAAAACAATAGTTTGATGCTAACCTGTCCAGAAATAGGGAAAAAGAGCCCTCAAGGTGGGTATATTTATGCTTTGATCTTCCTGAAATACTCTACTAGAGTGATGAAATACTAAGAATTGCTTTTTATGCCCAAGGATGTACTGTTGTGTTCAGTACAGGACCTGTAATATCACAGTATTTAAAATTTTTGTCAGGCATTGATTTGTAAGGCAAAGGGAAGTGATTTTGCCCCTGTACTCAGCACTGATGAGGCTGCATCTCAAGTACTGGGTTCAGTTTTGGGCCCCTCACTCCAAGAAGGACATTGAAGGCTGGATCATGCCCAAAGAAAGGCAACAGTGCTGGTAAAGGTCTTAGAGAATGAGTCTTATAAGAAGTGGCTGAGAGAACTGGGTTTGTTTAGACTGGAGAAAAGGAGGCTCAGGGGAGACCTTCTTACTCTTGACAACTCCCCGAAAGGAGGTTGTAGAGATATGGGGATTGGTCTGTTCAACCAAGTAACCAGTGATAAGACAAGAGGAAATGGCCTCAGGTTGTTCCAGGGGAAGTTTAGGCTCAATATTAGGAAGAATTTCTTTACTGAATTATCAGGTGTTGGAAGGGCTTGCCCAGGGAAGTGGTAGAGTCCCCATCTCTGGAGGTATTTAAGAGCTGTGTAGACTTAGTGTTTAGGGATATGGATTAGTCAAGGACTTGTCAGTGTTAGGTTAATGATTGGACTCAATCTTTTGCAATCTAGGCAATACTGTAATACTGTGAAACATATGACACTTTTCCTACCACCAAAAAAAGCATCCTTGCAGATAAGAAGTTCAGGCACTTTGGCATTAAAGCTTTTGCCATGAAGGCCTGAAACTGAAGACTGGGTTCTTCAGGTGGCCCATATTTTGTTGTATTGTGTAATATAAATGTGCAACGGTGGCCCTTGCCTGAAGTTTCCAGTGATTTTCATTTATAGTATTTGATAACCGGGCAAAATTAATCCATTGTATTCAAAAGATTTTGGTGCTCTATCAAAGACCATGTGGCTATCAAAAGGGCAGGCCCCCACTGCCATAAAACTCATGAAAACTTTGAGTATATTCCTTTTTTGGTCAGATGTGTAAGCCATTGAATAGAGTAGGTAAAATGTCTCTTTTCCCTCTGGTGATAGCCACCAGAAGGGAGAAGTGTTAGGTTTGAAGTACCTAAACCAGCATAAGGCTGTATTTGTAGAGAACATAGTGTTTAGGAAAGGATCCACAGAGTCCATCTTCACATTTTCACCTTTCTTACATACTATGTCACTTGACTATAATCTTATTCTTGTATGATCTTGTTGGCAAGGTTCACAATTGTCACATTTTTCTCTCTGCAAAGAAATATTATTCTCCTGGTTAGCTACATGCCCAGACAGAAGTTGGTTCTTCAGTTCAAGCACCACACTGTCGACCCCTCCAATACTCTGGTAATGGAATAAAGCCTCCACACGAATTTGATTTTCACCAGTGTTGAAAAAAATGAAGTAACCTTTGAAACCTTTTAATTCCAAAATCTGTGGAAGGTTGTTAAGTTTAATGAGTTTAATTGTTTAAAAATGTAGAGTTTATGAAATGTACACTAATGCTGGACAGGAACATCCAGGACTTTACCACCGTGGGGGATTAACTACTTTTCCAGTTTTTCTTTCAGACGCTGTCTGACAAGGTGCTACTGTGATATCCTTTGGTGTTTAGGACAACGAATGTGCAGGTCCAAAATTGTGTTCATAAAAAAATAAAGCTTAGGAGGTAGGTGTCCTCTTTAAAAAAGGTGTTCTCCTTCAGCTTTCTTTTCTATCATTTCTTCTTCAGCCCATGATGCTTCCAATGCTAAATCCAAGGCAGAAATTGACTCCAGATGTGTTCCTGTCTCCTAAAAACACTCTGTATCATAGAAAATATAAACCTGCTTTTCTGCTTGATTTTTGATCAAATGTTGTTGCTGGTTTATTCTGAAACTGCTGATAGCACAGTCAGTACTTCCTGCCTTTAAATTTGTGATGCTTTTACAAATAGGCTTTCCACATCTCATATAAAATCATAACCAAAGAATCCATTTATTCTTTAATAGCCATGGCCTATTTGTACTCCCCTATATGTGTATTTACATATATTTATGGTGGTGTTTCCTGGTGGTAAGGACAGGGCTGGCTACTCAGAGGCACTTTCCATGCCCAGGGTGCCAGCAACATGGGGGTCACACATTGTGTTACTGACCTACCTATGAGTCTTACGAATTTTGTTGGTTTGGTTTTTTTTGTGCTGTACCAAAAGTAAAGGCATCTTTGTTCACTGTTTATCCAGCTTCTGAACTGCCTCTTCCTTACTCGATGAGTGACAGTTGCTATGCTGGGTACAGAAAGTTAAAAAAACCAAACCCCACAATATTGTTACTGTAATAATAAATCTAAGTGCCAAAACCCAATCACCACTCTTGCATGGTATTTTATGATTTACCCTTCTGTCTCCTTGATGAATAAGCCAGCACAGGGCTCAAAAAGAATAGAATATTTCAGCCTTTTTTCCTCACAGAAACCTAGATTTTCAAAATATGATGAAATTCATCATTCATCTTCTGGAAAGGTATTTCTTTAATGTTGTCTATTAACTGAAACCTTAGTTTAAGAGGCAACAGGACATTAAAGATTAGCAGAGACTTATATTTCTGCAGAGGAAGAGAATAATAATAAAAAAACCCCACTTTGGAATACCTTTTTTTGAACTTTAATTCAGATGTTTATCTTTTTTTTCCTGGGCATATTAAAGTCATATGTGAAAAACAAGGCATTTTTCTAGTTCTTACTAAGCCTTTATTCCAGTCCCAGTGTTAAATCAGGTTAAAACAGCAGGTTAAAAAAGCAGGGTTTGACTACAGTTACGGAGACAAATCTTAATAAGAACTCTTGTTGTCAATACACAAAACATTATCACAAAACTTACCCAAAGCAACTGTGAACTAAGTATTTTGCAAAAAACATTCACTATTTGCTTTTACTATACTTTTTAATCTTCTTTCTTTAATTGGTAAATAAAAATTTATAAAAGTTTGCCTGTACATCTGTGGTTGAACACTTTGCCAAGTAAAGCCAATTATGGGACAGTTAAATGAAGATGATAGAGGTTGCATGTGCTGTGATCATTTCTCTCTTGCTCAGTCTCTTTTCTACATTGCAGATGGAAAACCATCTTTAAGGCGTTGTGGGGCATATTCTGTGTGAAGAGGTATTTTAGGAGTTTGTTCGTGCAATGTTAAAGATTTATAGAATGTCTTATTATCTAAAGCCTGAATAAGATGACTAATTTTCATAGAACAGAAATGTATTACTCTTGAAAAAAATCCTTTATTTGGAATTAAAAAATAATGCATCACACTTACTTTCCTTTTAATCTGCTCTGATGTGGAGGTGACCTACAACCTCTCTGAAAGTGAGACCAGTGCTCTAGTCACCTTGATTCATATATTTACATGAAATACCTCTGCATAGTGCCTGTCTGAGCAATTGCCATAATGCAAAACACTCCTATACTGTTGTTCCATACACTGTTTCATTATAGTCATCTTTGAGTTCAAGGCAAATGAATAATAATTATAACCCAAATAGTGCAATTTCAATTTATAGGTGTCACGACTCTCTGAGTCGTGCAAAGGATAAGGTCTATGAGGGTATAATTTGATTTAGCACTACAATTTGTTTTTCTTCTCCAAACGATTACAGTGAACATGTCACAAAAATCTATATATAATTGTGTCTACATGGTTGTGGATAGTCTTAAAGTAAGTTGTGTTTGCCAGGTAAATTCATAGTTGAAGTCAAGAAGAGAATTCAAAAGCAACTTGGCATTTTTGAGTCATCTATCAGGGGACATAGACACAGAAGTTAATATACAAATTGTGGAAAAACCTGGTGAAGCATGACGAAGCTGTATCAGCCTGAAGAGATTAAATAGTTTTCTTTTTCCATTTTTTTATACTCTTCTTTTTTTTTTTTTTTTTGTGAGGATTGTTTTGATCATTTAATCTAAGACTGTAGTATTTTATATTTGTGGCTCATCATTTTATACACTAAATCTGTGCTATAGTGAAGGACCTTTAACTTTTCAGGAAAAGTGTAACTACTGTCTTGATTGCATTTAACTCACATGTCCCTGTTAGGAAAGCCAGTATTTTTTACACTTATCACCTGCAAATCCATTTCCCTTTTGCACTTTTCATCTGTTTTGGTTAGAGGTATTCTAGGTTTTTAAAAAATGTAACTCTTTAATAACATAACACTACAAGTTTCTGTCAAAATGGAAAGACTAGAAGTTAACCATAAATTGTACCCAGGATATGATATGAATCAGGCGACTAAATACAAATTGTGACATGAAAACCACTAAGTGTATTTTAATATTAGGAAACAAAAGGAAGTAAAAACCTGTAGATTGTCTTGTTTTTATCAAGTTCTGTTTTGGAGCCTGAATTTTTTGTTTAACATTCCCTCTTCCAGGAGGGTGGAAAGAGTCTCTGTCAGACAGAGTTTTAGAGTTAAGATCCTGCCAAAACTCCACTTGTTTATCTGTGACACTATTTTCTATCTACCAGAAGTGCTGTTGCTAAAAGCATAAGCAAGATATTGGAAATTAAAAATATTATTTTCCACAATTTTTAAAATGTTCTTATTTTGAAATCATATTTCTATGAAACCCCATTGAATTTTATTTTATTTTATTTTATTTTATGTTTTGTTTTATTTTATTTTTTAATTTTAGATGTTATGTAGGCTGAATACTATTAAATTCTCCACATCATTTTATCTTCATGATTCTTTTCTTAGAACTTGGAGGTAGACGGAAAAAAAAAATAAATTATAATCTAAATCTTCCTTGCTTTAATTTAAAACCATTGTCCCTTGTCCTATCACCACATGCCCTTACAAAAAGTCCCTCTGCAGCTTTCCTGTAGGCCCCCTTCAGATACTGGAAGGCCACTATAAGGTGTCCCCAGAGCCTTCTCCAGGCTGAACAGACCAAACTTCCTCAGCCTGATACTCAGTGAATCTGTTTTTCTTAAGCATTTCAGTCCAAATTCCCTCAAGTGCTGAGGTTACTGTATCATGTAACAGCAACATACAGAGTGAGGCAAGTGTCGCCTCATTGATTCTATTATTTGAATTAGTTCATTCACCTCATTAGCAAACATACTTTTATCTTTGAATTTTCCATCAGTTCTAGAAGTTATTTTTGCTGATTTCCCTGTAGTGCTGCTGCTCATGGTAACAGTATCAAATGCCTCCTGATGAGATTTTTTTTAATGCTACCTAACTACTTTCTCTGGGATTGATGATAAGATTAAATATCATTATGTTTATAATTTATTACAGGGTATTTTTTCTTGTTTAAAATGGTAATTAAAATGAAAGCAAGTAAGATATTCAGAAGCATAAATATTTCAGCAATCAGCCAATATAATTTGCTTTTGGTCATCTAGGTCTTTTGAAAATCTTCCCTAAAATACTTGCTTAAGTAAGAGGAGCCTTACAAGTTACAAAATAGAAAAGAAAAGATACTTTTCATCCAGTGACATCATTTACATTGTAACGAGAGTGTAAACTCTGTCATTTTCAAGACCCTTTTTTCTGAAAGATATTTACAGAATTTTGCTATAAATTTTGATAGCACATTGCTGAAAATGAAAAGGATGTTGCTTTATCTGTGAATTACCATAGTGGCCACAAAATCCATTCAGGAAGCAGACACCATACTTTTCATACATAATGAAACCTTTCTAAACTATTTAGGATTCAATGAACACACAATCTGAATTAAGGTATCAATGATAAAAGGATTGAGGAAGGGGTGGCTTTTATAAAGTCACCAAACATCATCTGTGTGAACTACTAATCTGAGATGTTTCCTCCAGCAGATAATGAGCTGTCTGTGTACTGGTTAGTCTTGATAAAGTCTCGCTTCACTCTGCAGGATCACGCTATCTTGTCTACCATAAGGGATATGTCAAAATGTAGCAATCAAAAGCAGGTGCTGTGCTGGGTTTTTTGCCTGTAGAAGACATAAGAAAGCAAAATACTAAGAATAGATTGAGTGTAGAACACTAAGGTTTACTACTTCCATCTTGAAAATGTGCAGGATGATTCTTTCTAGCAGCTGTGCATTGTAAATGAAGTCCTGAATAGCCCAAGTGTAACCACAGGCTGCCTGGTTGTGCGGTGGGATACATCCTGGCAAAACTAGCCAGGTTTTGCTGATGTGACAGCATTTGAGAACATTATGCAACTCTGGTGAAAATATATCACAATTCAAGCAATTGCAGCCAATGGACCTGTTCATGAGAGTTATAGTAGCAAAATTCTTGAAACATAGATGAAAAATAGAAAGAGATTAAGATAATCAAGATTTTTTTTTTCCTTTCAGGCAGTTGTCAGAGATGGTGTCAAAGAGAGTGTGTTGTTTGTCTCAACATTGCTGCACCAGAGTGGGTAGACATCAAAGCATAGACGGAGAGACAACTGAATGACATGGTTAGACATTCCTGTTTTCTTAGAAACTTGCTAAAACTGAGATTAGAAGTTCCTGTTATCTTTCAAGAACCACAACCTATCCCCTGCGCATGTGCCGAGACCCAGGGCTTGGAAGACTGAGGGGTTCAGAGACCCCTGGAGACCCTCCAGAGACAGTATTGGGCCTGTGTACCACTGCCAGGTGGTGGGTGTGGTCATGCAAAACAGCTCCTGGAATATGCTGAGTAGTTCTTCAAAGAAGGATGAATATTCAACAGGATGACCCAATAAAAGAGCAGGAACAACTAATATCAGTGGAATATTCTCCCACCAGATTTGAACACAGATCAGACTGATGGGATGACGCAGATCCATGGTGGTAGCTACCGCAAGTGACCCTTTTCTTCCTTTCTTTTTCTGTCTCTTTTTGCTTTGAAAATGTTGTCAAGCAAATAAAGTCACTTGGCGCTTGACTCCGTTTTGAGTCCTAATTCTGTTCCTGAAAATACGATCAAAACCTCGCTCTGGTCTATGACCAGTGCGTGACACCAGTTTAGCAGCTGAGTTATTTGTCTGTGTGCCAACTGAACTATTCAAATGTCTGATATATGTAACTTCTATCAAAAAATCTGTATGTTTGCCCTAGCATATAGACATAAAGAAACTTTAGCAGTCTTGAAGAGAATAGAGGGGAAAAGAAACTCGGAGGATTTGGAATGGTATGGAATTAGATGCAATGAGCAGTAATGAACACTGTGCATGCTCTCTGCCATTATCAGAGAGGATGCACAGTGTTTTTTAGCACAGTTTTTTATGTGACTGTGATACATTATGAATATTACCAGTGATCAATGGACATCAATCACTTCTGCTATTATATTTGAATGATCTATTTTCAATATACAGGGTTCTGGTATGCAATCTGTACCATAACATACCAGTATAAGAAGACCTGCTAGTGGGTTTTCAAGGCACATATTTCTTCATTTCCTCAGTTGCTGTATTACTGGATTTTGTAAGACATAATTTAGTACATAAAAATGCTCCATGGACTTTTACACACAGAGTTTGAGCCAAAATGTTTCTCAGGCTATTGCAGTATTGGCAACATTCCATAAATGTGACTTGCAAACATGCAACTGAAAACAATACAGATGTAAATGAGAGAAAGTCTTGTAATTCTAATTCCATAATAATTTTACCACTCCATTCAGATGCTTCTGGTTCATTAAAAAAAAAAAAACACAAAGGAAGTACCATTTTTTTCAAATACTTATTATCCTAAAAGTCTTTCAGGCATTTGGGCACACCAGTTTTGATCTACTTTATGAAACTATCACAGAAAATATTACCTTAGTAAAAAGCTGTGAAATGCAGCATCTGCGCTGATTACAAGCTACTGTTATAAGTCAGTGATGAGCAGCTTAGGGAATGTATTCCAAAGAAATGGCTGTATAAATAGCTGAGGGGGTAGAAATAGCTGGGCTCCATGTCAGAGGTCCTGTACTGACATCAAATATAAGCAATTTTCCGTAGTGCAGTGAGTAGAACCTGTGATGAGCTAAAGGATCTTAGTTCTGTCTTCACAGTTGCCATAACAATACATTCACAATCATAAAGTTGTGAATGTATCTCCTTTTATCATCTGCCCAACTGCCTAAAGCAAAACAGCCAAGGTGATGAAGGCTTTTCATCACTCCAGCAGAACTCTGCTCTACCATTTGTAAGTGGCACATAGTTGAATTTTGATAGGCTTTGTTCAGTTGGCACAATCTGTAGGCTGTATAAATCCCAATGGCCTTCAAAATCCATCATTTATTTTACAAGGCAGTTCATTTTCATATGGAATATTTGTTGTGTGGAAAAGATCCTTCAGCTATTCGATGGTTATGTTCTTGCTTTTCCCAGCTGATGATGAACTGTTACTGGAAAGGCAAGTTAATTAGCTTTAGCTGTCTGCTGTAAGAGAAGAAATTGAATCTTAAATATTAATTCTGTTGATTTAATATAAATGCCTTTTAAGAGCTTCCAGAAAAAAGAAGAGAAAATGGAGTTGCTGATGGTGTCTGCTTGCATACTCACACGAGGGAAAAGGAGAACTCTACAGGCTGTTATGTATTCCACTGGATTCCTCATCTGCAGTCCTTTTGGAGCTGTGCTACTGGAGGCAAGAGTTCAATTCACCAGAAAAGGGTATTGCTTCCCCCTGCAAGAGGTAGATGATGTGACAACACAGTGAGAGTATTCACCAGACCCCATGAGCAGTTTGCAGTTCACAGACTACTCTCCAGAACTTCTTCCTCCGATTTATTTTATGTACAGATTTTTAGACTGCATTTTTGAACTGATATTTCAGTTATAGCAAAATTTTCATCATGGATTCTCTCTGTTCTTAACTGATTTCTGCCTGTGATACTTAAACTTACTGATGGATGACACTGCAAAAATGCATTTAAATTATCTGAGTTCCTCTTAATAAATATTAGCATGAATTTTTTCAACAATTCCCCAGTAATGTTCTTACAAAAAAGCATTCACATTCTCAAATGCTTTTAAAAACTCTTGGAAGAGTGACAAATATACTACTATTGAAATTACCTTTCTTCAGATAAACTTTCCTGAGTATTTTTTGTGGTGTTGGCCCAATTGCATGGTAAATCTTTGTTCATTTATTTTTCTTGTAGTTCTGAATTTTAAAGATAATTGTTCCACATACATCATTGTGATGACTACAGTAAACATAATTCACAGAAGAAAAATCAGTGGTACAAAGATACACAAGTCATTTACATGAGATGTAAATAAAGGCTGAGATAGAGATCAGAAATATATATATATGGAAAAGATTAGCATACTAAGTAAAATTACAGTTACAACCTCTTCAGGCTGATGTCCCAAAGAAACAAAATATGTTTAAGCAAACCATGGCAAATATTCTAATTACCAGAGAGAAGAGAGGAAAGACAAGTAAGTTATGTATTAGTGTCTAGTATCAAGCTCTAGACAAGAGCAGTATATTGAGGAGTCATAAATTCCTCTGCTGCTGCAGCAACAGGGAAGTAACAGGGGGAAATTTTAGATAGGGAATAACAATATGCAACTCCTCAGTCTTCATTTGTGAATTTACAGAATGGTCAGAGGAGAGAACCACTTTATGTCTGACAAAAATAACCTAGATATGTGATGTTCAACACCATTAGGTGGATTAATAGCCAGCATAAACTACTTAGGTGTACAGCACTTAGCAGCCTCAAACTTTCCTTTTTTTTTCTGTTTCTTAAATACTCAGCTAAATAGAAAGCAGCCTTAGCTGCTACTTTGCTTGGGAAGTATCCTGGTTTGGGCTGGGATAGAATTAATTTTCTTCGCAGTAGCTGCTTCAGTGCTGTGTTTTGGACTTAGTGTGAGAATAATGTTGATAATACAGGGATAGTTTAGTTGTTGATGAGCAGTGTTTTCACCAAATCAAGGACTATTCATCTTCTTCTACTGCCTTGCCTGTTGGGGGGTTCACAAGGTGCGGGAAGGGGATACAACCAGGACAGCTTACCCCAACTGGCTAAAGTGATATTCCACACTGTATGGTGTCATGCTGAACAATAAAATCAGGGGGAGTTGGTTGGGAGGAGCATATCACTTCTCGGGGACTGACTGGTTATCGGTCAGTGGGTGGTGAGCAAATGCATTGTGCATCACTTGTTTTGTACGTTCTTTCATCCTTGTTATTATTTTCTCTTTCTGTCCTATTAAACTCTCTTTATCTCAACCCATGGTTTTTAACTTCTTTCTGGTTCTCTCCTCCATCCCATTGGGGAAGAGTGAACAAACAGTTGCATAGTGTTTAGATGCCTGCCAGGTTAAACCACAACAGGAAGACATGAGATTTTATGTTGATTGTGCTATTAAATAATTAATACATAAAGACTTATATAGACTTTGAAGTCTGGACATCTAACATATTCTTTATCTATGGCTGCCCCTAATTTCTATCTGAAATTCATTTTTGTGCCACATTCTCTTGTCTATTTCTTGTTGTATCTTGTCTTTTTGTGTCCATTTCTTGTGGTGTCAGTCTTAATTTTCCTTACTGTTTACCCTGTCAATGTGTCTAGAGTGAAGAAATCATATCCTGGTTGTTATCTGTACTTTGCTTTGATTTTCATTGAAAAGAAAGGTAGTAGTTTTTTCTCATCATTTGACCAGAAAAAAAGTCTGTTTATTAAACAGTCAGATGAAAGAATTTAATCTAACTGTATAACTACTGTATGGAAGACACTACTGTAAGATGTCCAGTTCCGTAAACTATTGTGGTGCATCAATGCTTAGCAATAATGGGCCAAGACAGAAGCACTCTATTCCAGACCTCTGCACCAAACATCTGAAAGCAAGTAATCCTGAATGAGATAGGTTATCATCCATAAACATGATGTTTTGTTCACAGTTAAATAATTCCAAGAACTTTTCATTTTAAGACTTTGGTTATAAATAAGGGTGACATACATTCTTTGTGTTAACCATATAACTTCATTTCCACAAAAGAGATCAATAGGAATTTACCCAAATATTTGCCTCTGAAAAATCAGGAGAAGAGAACTGTAAATATCAGAAATTCTTTCCTCTGAACAGTCTTTTGTGTGAGTCTGAGCTGGAGCTGCCTGCACTAAGATGTTCAGGATGCAGGTTCTGATACCTAAACCAAGTGTACAATCATTCCTTGCACAAACAGTTGCACATTGGAGAAGAAAACATGAGTAGAGAAGGATAAAAGAGCTTGTTCTGTTTTTAGAATGATATTTTTGTGTCAAAGTTCTACTTTTCCAGTGCACATAGGGTAGGTTTGTGAAATGAGATTATTAGGTTCTAGGGAACAGTATTGTTGGTTGAATATATCTTTCATATTATTGAAAAACTAAATAAATTATCAGGGAAATGAAAGAAGAGAAAGGAGACTTTCAAATAAAGCAATAAATGTCCAGAGAATAGGATTCTATTTGTCAACATGTTATAAGATTATATAGGATGCCAAGAAACTCACTTAGATGTTTTGAAGGTAGCAAGTAATTGTGTCTTCCTATTCTTTAAGTGCTGAACTGAATGTTCTGAGATGTAACAGTCTCATAGGGGAATCAGCTTTTCCCTTTAAGGATTTCTGAAGGACATTTCAAAATCTTATTGCTTCGATGAGTACCTGCATGTAACGTTCTTAGAATACTTTCCTTAAGATGGATAGCACTTGGGATTCAACTAGGACCTTCTAGCTTCTTGAAAAAAAAAAGAAAAATGCTGCCTTGGTTATGTTGTATCTTCAGTAATTATTTCTACTGTAATCTAGTGATTGTGTTTTCTCAGCACATGGAGGGATTAACATCCTGTTAACAGGATTAATATTCCTGTTTCTTTTGTATACTTTCCCCAAGATCTAATACCTTTTGAATATTTTAAAAAGACAACATTTCAGGAGGTCATATTTAATCAAAGTACAGGCTTGAGAAAAGTACAGAGTAAGTGCATTTATTTTTCTCCTGCCCTTTCCTCTGCGTGCCTTCAGAATCAAAACCAAGGGATTCATGTTATATGCTTAGCTGTCCTACCACAGATGTTAATACAGATTTAAAATAGTCTGTTTTTTTTTTCTTCTTTTTCTTCGAACCTATATACAAAACTTTAAATACATACTGTGGAAATGAACTGATATATAAAATTGTTTATCAATATATAATGGGCTCTGAGAACCTGCCCTAGGTAGAGATGCCTCTACTTGTGTAAGGAGGTTGGACCAGGTGACCTCTAGAGGTCCCTTCCAGCCTAAAACATTCTATGATTCTATATAACCAAGACTAAGGTGGGAGGAATTTCTGTGGAATTGATAGATGATCCAGGATTAAATGTAATGGGGTATTTGCCCTAAATCTATATTAGAAGTATCCTGAATATTCCTTTCTCTTACAGATACAGAAGCAATGCTTCAAACTGTTAAGTGGCAGAAGAAGCTCATAGCCACCTCCTCCACCCCAGTGCCTGTGGATTTGGGATTCCTGGCCAGGCTCAGGGGTGCAGCTTCCACCTGTCCACCTGCAGGCTGATCCAGTAATGAAGCTGAGCACATGTTCCAGAGAAACACAGATCCCTTAATCACTGTCATGGCCCATCTGTCCTCCTGGAACCTCTGCCCACATTTCAGGCCCCCTTACCCACTTTGTGGATCCCCTACACACTGGCTAATCCAGCTTGATACTTGCTAACAAAACAGGAGCTCATCTCTCATGCACTCTTCATTTGCAGGTCCCTCCAGATGCCAGCAGAGGCCTCTCACCCAACTGATGACCCTGCCTGAACCCCAGAGGCTTCCATTTGCCATCTGTTGCAGTTTGAAATTTGCTGGTTAATACACATATGCCCCCACCCCCCCAGTTTGAGGGAGATATAGACCCTCATCCCTCAGAAGCTGGCCCCAGGCACATGGGCTGTTACCCATGGTCGTGTTCCAGCCACAGGTGCTGAGCCTTCAACATGCTTTATTTGCATTGGTCTGCCCAGCATATGGTTTTGGGGTAACATGCTGTTCCTGCCTCTGTGGCTGGAGGTTAAAGACCTCCCCCTAGCTCCAGTGGCTGCACTGGGATCCCATGGGCTCCAGTGGCTGATACCACAGGCCAGAGGTATCTACAGACCAAGTCTGGCTCCAGTAGCTGGCACCCCATCCACTCATGCTGGTCCCTCCAATAGCTGGCACTTGGGCCCTGCTGTGCACACACACACACTGAGCAGACAAGGAAATAGATAGGTAGTTAAGAGAGAATTCAATAAGACAGTCTGGGATGACAGGACAGACTATGGTGATCAGGCGCAGGGCTCAGCCAGATTAGCACATTGGACAGGCCCATTTTATAGGGAACCAGCCCCTGCTATAACCCATCCTGCCTACTCCCATTGTTCATCCCAGCTTAATTTCCCCTGCACATGCCCCATGGGTTTGTTTGGGTCTCTCCATTCCTGGACCCCTCCCAGCCAATGACCAGGTCTCCCACATTCACAATCACATGCATGACAAAGTCCAGGCTGATCTTCCTGGAAGTGGTCCCTGCAGTTTCTTCACAGTCCTTATTTCACCTTATTTATCAATTTACAAGGTACTGGAACAGATAACCTCTCTGAAATAAACATTCTCACATGCCCTCATCAATTAGTGTGACTGACTGGGTTTGGTTCTCATCACTGCCCCCCTTTATCATTATCAGGTTTGTGTCCTTGTATATTCCTGTTTAGGGTTTCCCCCTCTTCTTATTTCCCATTTTTTTAATCGAAAAAGACCCTTGACCAGATATCCTTAAAGGAACAGGCACTCTCCTACATACCCTTACACAAACAGCTTTCATTGTGATTTATTTCATGTTGTTATGGAAACAACACGAGTATAAGCCTCCGGTGAGAAAAAAAAAAAGTAAATATCAGTGCAGGGAAAAATATGTATTCATTATTATGTATTTCCAGCATTTTATACAGAATATTACTGACTTTAATCTTGACTGAAGTTCAGAGAAAATATTTGGCTGTCTGTGGTCATTTTCAAACACTCTTTTTGTGATCCCTTTGATTCCACTGATAATAAGTAAATATACTTGACCTTCTGCTGACATTGTACTCTTAAGATAAGACTAGATTTGTAAAATAGTAGCATAGTGTTGCATTAAGGATTTTTGCTCATCCTTTGGAGCTACAGCAGGCATCACTAGAACCTCACATAACTTATACTTTCTGTCAGTTTTGACACCATTTGAACTGAACAGCCTTTAATGAGAACAGTTTTAAGTAATTTATTTGAATTGGACAGTAGGAAATAAGAAGGGCCTGTTTAGCAGAGGTAAGAACTCTCACTCTCAAGTGTCTACAAACAGTATGAAGTTTTGGCGTTGGTCTTCAGGTTTCTAGATTATCACTACTTTACAATTTCAAATGAAAATACACATTAAAAATCTTTTGCATTTTAAATTTAAAATGCTGTATTTTGTTTAGCATGCAAGTGTTGGAAGTTTAAAGAACTGGAGGAAACAAGATTTTGCAGGACATTACTTAGTCTTTGATTTCTGTGGAAGACAGATGAGATCAAGTGCCACTCCCCCAGATATCAAACCAGGGAAATGTTATCATATATTCAAATCATTAATAAAAAAAATAGAGACAACCTCCATTTTACTTGATGAGACAGTGAGATACCTTTGCAAACTCTTTCAATTTCATGTTGATAATGAGCTAAAGTAAGGCAATCCTGAAAAACACCCTTTGGAAACCACCTTGGAGGCAGAGTTACTCTTTCTAGAGTGGTGAAATAAAAATATAACAAGAAATGTGACATAGTTGTTCTCTTTTTGACTTTTTCTTGAATATTGAAGTTCATGTGTTCCTCAAAATCTATTGCCCATGTTTGATGTACTCTCAAACCTGTGTTCTGAGCAGTTATCATAAATGTCTCCAGTTTCAACTTTGTTATGACATAATCTGGAAGTCCAAGTCAAGTACTCAGAAATTTTAAAACATAACAAGACTCATATGTGGCCTTGTGACAAAGGTAGCTCATGGTATCCTGGGCTATATTAGGCAAAGTATTGCCAGCAAGTCAAGGGAGGTGATCTTTCCTTTTTTCTCAACACACCTGGAGTGTTGAGTCCAGTTCCGAGCTCCTCAGTACAGGAGAAATATGAGCATACTGGACAGAGTCCAGTGAAGAGCTATAAATATGAAGAAGGATTTGGAGTATCACTTCTATGGGGAAAGGCTGAGAAAGCTGGGACTGTTCAGCCTGGAGAAAAGAAGGCTCAGGATGATCTTATCAATGTAGATAAGTAGCTGAAAGGAAGGTGCTAAGAGGACAGAACAAGGCTCTTTCCAGTAGTGCCCAATGACAAGACAAGAGGCAATGGGCACAAACTGAAACACAGGAGATTCCATCTGAACATCAGGAAACATCTTTTTACTGTGAGGTTGACTGAGAACTAGAAGAGGTTGTCCAAAGAGGTTGTCCTTCCTTGGAGATAGTCAAGAGCTGTCTGGGTGTAGTCCTGGGGAACTGGGTCTAGGTAGCCCTTCTTGAGCAGGGGGACCAAACCAGATGACCTTCAGAGGTTCCTTTCAAACTCAACCATTCTATGGCTGTGAATACAAAAGAAGTCCCTTTTGTCAAGTCCTCTAAATTTAACAAGAAGGCTCCTGTAATGGTTTGAAAAGCAAAACAACGAGGGACTCAAGTCAGAAATACAAAACAAGAGAAAATTCAATGGTACA
>JANHFX010014628.1:20854-60650 GCA_027560015.1 Chloroceryle amazona
GTATACTAACAATCTATTGAATATTAAATATTTAACTCTATAAAAAGCTGTACGGGACTGCCCGAGGTGCGCACGATAGGAGGAGTGATCCCCCGTGCACCCAGCGCTGCGAATAAAGAATATTTGCTACTAATAAAATTGTGAGAGCTCCTTTCGAGAATCACTGTTAAGATAGATGAATATACACAAGAGAGGAATATAGACAGAAGGAACAAGGGGAAACCCCAAGGAAACAACAGGTTATCATTAGTGATACTTCAGTGACAGCTTCAGCTTTGTGTATACCCACACTTCAGTTTATAGTATCTAGCACCACTGAGCCACATTATGAACTATTTCAGGAAACTGATTAAAAAAAATTTACAGGAACAGATTTCCAGCAGTTCTGTGCTTTTTTTCACATCCAGAAGGGCTTTCTTGATCCTGTTCAAGCACAGCTCAATGAAGAAGCCTGTTGGCATGCTGCTGTGCAGAGGCTGGGGTGTCTTACAGAATATTGCTGCCGAACTGAGTGTGTTGTAAAATCAAGGATTAAATTTGATTGATAGGCTGTAATATGAACATGTAAAGTTTAACTGACATTGAGATTTACCAACATTGTGACAAAAGACTTTTTCGTAAGGGGAATTAGAAGAAGGAATATGAGGCAGCTTTGGATGTGTTTATACTTAACTCCTCTCCAGTACAAGGGACAATATAAGATATGTGTTTTGTGATCTAAAATTGATACAAAAGAAGAAATCACAGAATCATAGAATGGTTGAAGTTAGAAGGGACCTACAGACTTCATATGGTCCAAATCCCCTGCTCAAGCAAGGTCTTTTAGAGACAGTAGCTCAGATAATTTTTATTAATATTTTTTTTCTTTTTAAGTGAAAAAAGGATTTTCTTCCTGTTACCTTTTAAATGCCTTTTGTCAAATTAATTATCATTTTATTTAAGTTTTCATGGTAATATGACAAAATGGATTAACTGAATAGGGTGAGATTTACTTTCATCCTTGACTTTCCAACCGTCCCTGTGATCTCAGGGTACATGGTAAGCTTTTGTGATTTTCAAAGGTATTTTGATTTGGAAAACCTAAAGAGGAGATTAAACCTGAATACTTTTCCCTTAAACTGAATCCTGAAGAAAAATCTGCAATATGAGCTTTCATACTCCTGCGACCCTCCCTTTTCCTCTGTCCTTTTTCTTTTCTTTGTTTAAAAATATACCACCTGACAATTGAAAAATACACCAAAAAATTCCAAACAAGTCAGATAAAGTGAGAAAGACTTTTTGCAGTATTGCTCATGAACCTAAGACCACAAATACAATTAAAATCAGTATCTTGCCTAGTAGGTGATAAAGCACATGGACAAGTGTGTCTTTCTCCAGAGGCAAGACTGCAAGTAACAAGAATGCTGGAAAAAAGCAGCAGTGTGTTCCATCTTCATGCCTGTTTTCTCTAGATTGCTCTTTCTCTACAAAATATCAGGATCTGGCATAAATTTTTGAGACCCATAGAAAAAACTCAAATTAATTTCCACTCTTCAAATGGACAGTATTTACCACATTTACAATCTTAGTAAAGACATACAGAGTTTTCAATTTGTCTTGCATTATACAAACTACACATTATCTAAAAGGAAACAAAATAAGTGTATTACTAGCAAGCTTCAGTATCTTCCAAGTCAAATGCATCAAGTCCCCCCTCTCTAGCTCCATGGGGTTTTTTTAAATAGTTATAAAGAGTTTTAATTATTCTGCTATGACAAAATATACCATAATCTCTTCCTGTTTTGCTGGAGGAATTTCCTACCAACAAAATAAACACTGATAATGAAGAAAACCTAAACAAGTGCAAAAAAAAACCAAAACAAAACAGCACTAGCCACAGCCAAGGATCTTTACAGAGATCTTTCAAGGAATCAATGAGGTTGGAGGAAACCAGGTAAGGACAGAACCACTGAAGCCTGGAAAAGACTTCAAGACTTCAAGAAAAGAAAGTCAGCTTCATGGAAGGCAGACAGCAAGGCAAGGAGGAAGAAAGGACATAGCTTTTGAGATAAGCTAGGAACAGGCATGCATGTTTAACTGATTTCAGTTATTGGATAGGACAGGATTTAAGAGAGCATTCTAGAAGAGGAACTCAGGGCCTTTGTGTAAAAGCCCAACTATTGCTCAAACCTTTTGTGGTGTTAAGATCTGAGCAGAAAATGAGCAAGGCCTATCTGGAGGGAGAAAGTGTTAATGGCTCTCAATGGCTCTGCTCTCCTCATTTGGCTCCTTGCAGATAAATTAACAATTGCAAGAAATAAGTTCTGCATAGGTGGGATGCTGTCTTCTCCTGAGTTAATTTCTTCTGCTAACTAAGGGGTGACTGCACCAAGGGGTGGCTGATAAGTGGGCGCCACACTAGAAGAGACTCAAATTAGTGCAAATTAGCACCACCTTTGTCTACAGCCTTTATTGGTTGTTGTTAGGGAGAACCAATCTGTTGTTCCTCTGAGTCACTGTTGTGGATCTACTACCTCTGCAGCCCTTCTGTGCAGGGACAGCCTCTTTCAGGGGATCATAATGATCCCACTGAGTGGGATGAGACACTTCATCATGAAGGATTACCTCAAAATCAGTCACACCAGAGTTCAGGGCTAACATGTGCATTGCTTTGCACATCTGCAGTTCTCTAATCCACTGGGATATAATTTTAATGGCTTCCACATTATTTGCTGACAAATCAGAAGAGTGGAAATCTTGGATCCAAGGCACCTGGATACCAAAGGGGAAACTAAAAATGTTCATGAGCTCTTTTCAGCTTTGTTATTTGTTCTTGTCAGCAAGAAGCCTGAAGACCTTGAGTTTTTTTCAAGCTTTATCTTCATAGAATCATAGAGTGGTTTGGGTTGGAAGGGACTTCTAGTTCAAATCCCCCTGCCATAGTCAGGGACATCTCCCACTAGAACAAGTTGTGCAATACCACAGCCACCCTGGTCTTGAATACATCCCGTGATGGAGCATCCACAACTTCCCAGAGAAACCTGTTCTGGTGTCTCATGACATTCACACTGAAGAATTTATTCCTAATTTCTAATCTAGATCTAACCTCTTCTGGTTTAAAGCCCTTGCCCCTCATCCTGTCACTATAAGCCCTTGAAAAAAGTCTCTCCCCAGCTTTCTTGTAGGGCCCCTTCAGATGCTTGAAGGCTGCAATAAAGTGTCCCCAGAGGTTTCTCCAGGCTGAAAAACCCCAGCTCTCTCAGCCTGTCCTCATAGGAGAGGTGTTCTAGGTCTCAGATCATCTCCATGACCCTCCTCTAGACCCACTCCAACTGGTCCATGTGCTTCTTGTGTTGGGGGCTGGACACAGTACTCCAGGTAGGGTCTCATGAGATCAGAGTAGAGGGGGTAGAATCACCTCCCTCAAAGTGCTGGCAACACTTCTCTTTGATAGAGCCCAGGATACAGCTGAGGCTTTCTGAACTGCACTCACATGTTGTTGACTCATGTTGAGCTTTTCATCAACCAGCACCCTCAAGTCATTCTTGTCAGAACTGCCCTCAATCCAGTCTCTGCCCAGCCTTCATTTGTGCTTGGGATTGCCCCAACCCAGGTGCAGGACCTTACAGTTGGCCTTGTTGAACTTCATTGAAGACAAACTTTCAGAAGCTGAAGTAGGAACATCTAAATAGCATTGAGGTGTGGGGTTTTTTTGTAGAACAAAGGCATTTATAACAAACTGAACAACACTCCAGGAAAATAAAATGTGGTGGTTTTTTTAAAATAATTTCACTGTTAACATGTAATTATTCTTAGAAGTTTAATAGTTTAAATAACGGTGTGATGTTGCCTAGGAGATGACCATTTAACAGATGTAAATCGGCCTTGTTAAAGTAATTGGTGGACTCAGACTCTCCTCTTGTCTGAATGTTTTTCTTGTTAAGATATTATGTTTTTCCCAAGAGTAAAGTTAAAGTCTAAAAAGGAACAGAAAATGACCTTTTGTCCTTACTGATGCATTTATCTATGCTTCCATGTACTTGTGAGACACACAAATCTACAGATAATTTCTCAGCCATCATCATTCTTTCCTAAATATCTTGCATCTGCTCAATGATCTAAAACTTCAGAAGAGAAAGCAGGGAATACAGGCATCATGCTGAAGGCCTGGGCCTCAATTTCATGTCCAAAGCTCTTCACAAGGATCTGATCTTATTTCAAAATCCATACATTTGAAATGTTTAACCACATACTTAAGCACACAAAAGGTGCTTACAGCTTGCAAAGAACTTAAAAATATGGTTAAACATGAAAATAATTGCTGTCTTAAGAAAACACCAGTGGGATTTTGCTTGGGATAAATATACTTTTTCAGTTTATAATTTTTAAGAAACATTGTATTTGCACATCTGCAGTTCTCTAATCCACTGGGATACAATTTTAATGGCTTCCACATTATTTGTTGACAAATCAGAAGAGTGGAAATCTTGGATTCAAGTACTTAATCCATGTATGTAATTATAATGAAGAATTTTCTTAATTCTGAGTTATTTGTGATGTGTTCTGTCATTGATAAGATTTTATTTACCATTATTACCCTTTGATTTAATAAGCATGAAGTAGTTGCTAATCTCTACCTACATCTCATGCTTTCCTCACTTCTGCCAGTACAGTTTTTGTGGAACTATACATTGAATTGGCTTGGTGAACATTTTTAGGTCATTAATAATTCATCTAAAAGAGGTTATAAATTATTATAATAATTATAAACAAATTATATTATATATAGTATTATTATAATTATATATTATTAGTAGAAATTATTGTTCACTATGAATTTGATTATTTCATTGTAAATATTAAATTTCATTAGAAGACAAGCAGAATTTGTGATGAAAGGTCTAAACTCTTGGAATTTATTTTAAAGAATTTCTTTAGTCTAGAAACACTGAATCCCCTATTGTTTTCATTTATTATTCAAATTGTTTGACCTTAAAGAAAGCACTGTGAATGCATTACGCTCATCTTACTATTCACGAGATTTCAGAAATATAGTGGCACATAACTCTTTCTGGAAAATAACAAATGCATGAAGTAAAGATTCGATAGAGGAGACTAGAATAATGATTTCAGCTGAGAATTGGTTGTGAATAACTAATCCCAGGATCAATCTAGAAATAAAGATGGGGATGTTCAGCAGAGTAAGAATAGACAAATTAGTGACAGAAGTAATGATTTAGCTGCTACACACTTTCATTGTAATCAAGGATTCTTGCATAGTTGAAAAAAATAGCAATCTAGAGATCAGCACAGGAAATTCACAATTAATTGAAGATAGGTCAGAAATAGATGCAAAATCGCAACCCACTGAGGACAGAAAATATAAATCCCATGAATGGAAATAGCATAATAGAATGAATGAGCTCAAAAGGAAAAACTCAGTATAAAACAGATAATGATGAAAAGAATTACATGTACTGAGAAATGAACAATGGAATTTACACTCTGTGGCTGATTTGATAGTTCTGTGGTACACAGAAATTCTTTTTCTGACAAGATCAATAATGTAATACAGTCAACAACTGACAAGGCATGAAAAAAAGACACAGACAAACACAGAAAAAGAGACAGCAACAGTTCATAAGCCAAGAATCCTTCTGTAAGTAGCTGTGATAAGTTTCTTCATTTACAGGTGAGGATTTCAATTAAGTCCTCCCAGCAGAGATTTTTTACTTTATTGATTCCTCCATTGAGCAGATAAAAAAAATATAACAGGTTGCATAACAGGAAAGAAAAAGGAAAATGAGAAAATAAAGTGGATGGATGGGTAGAGAGATAAAGAGATAGGTAGGTAGGTAGATAGATAAGATATATAAATGAATTCTTACCAGTCCAATTTCACTGGTCTTACTGGCTTGCTTAGAGACGGTCTTGTGGAGGTTCATGAAGCTAATTCTATGAATAATATAATATGTTGTTACTACTCAGTGGTTTGTTTGTATGTGCATGTATAGAGATGTGCAATCAGCTGCAATAATTATGAAAAAGAACTTGCAAGGTGGTGTTTTGAAGAGATACTGGATTTAGTATTTCAGATAGTTTCTGAAATTTGTCACTTCTATCACCTCCTAACAGACATTCATTGTTGTCCTGGACTGCAGTTACTTCCCTGGTTATAACACATTAGTTAAATGTGAAAAAAGAAAAAAAAAATCTAACAACAACAGCAACAACAACAACAAACCCCAAACAAACCAACCAAACAGAAAATAATCCAGATTAAAAATAACACTTTGGATGAACAGGTATTTTTAACCCCAGTCATTTGGTAATCTAGTATATATTGTGGCTCCTTAAAATTGCACTAACCCATTGAGGTGGGAAACAATGATATGAGAAGTTCAGATTTAAGTTTGCTTTACTACTACAGAGTGAATTTCATAAAATTGCTTTTACAGAGAAAGCCTTTTATTAAAATCCTTCCAAACAGATGTCATATTGGGGACAGTAAATGTTTTTTCTGTACATCAACTGACTGTACTGTCTGACAGAATAGAAAAATAATTTGATACCCCCCGAGTACTGACATTTTTTTTTTGTTAAAAGGCATGGAAAAAGATGCATTAAAAAGGTATCAGTTTTAAATGTCCTAAAAATTAAGCAACGTTCAAACTGACAGTCTGTTTCCTGAACCTAAGAAGTTTCTAAGACTTGGAAGGTTCTAAATCACAGAAACTGTTTGTTAAAAACATTCTAAATGCTCCTTAATGCTGGTGTAGTGAACATGTCGCTGCAACAAACCTCTCAAGTTCTGCTCCATTAGTCCACGTTCAGTAATTCTTGTCCTTAGTAAACTGTGTTAACTTTTTTCCCAGGTGTGTTACATCTTGAAGTTCTTTATTTTCCTCTGAATCATTAATCTGTGTGTTGCTTTCAAAGGATACAGCAGATCACATTTTATGGGCATAATATGTTACATGCCAGGTTTACCTTATGTTTTACAAATGAAGGGAAGTAAATACAATATCACTAGATTTATTGACAAGTATTTTTAATGTGGTTTGTTGGTGGTTTTTCATGTGGGTTTTTATGTGTAATTTTTTCTTGTGGTTTGGTGTTGTGGGGTTTTTTTGTTTGTTTTGTTTTTGTTTGTTTGTTTGTTTGTTTTTGGTTTTGTTTTGTTTTGCTTTTTTAATAGAACAGAGAAATAGAACATAGAAACATCTGGGTTGGAAGGGACCTGTAGAGGTCATCTAGTCCAACCCTCCTGCTGAGAGCAGGGACATCCTCAACTAGAGCAGGTTGCTCAGAGCTCTGTCAAGTTCCACCTTGAATGTCTCCAGGGATGGAGCCTCAACCACCTCACTGGGCAACCTCTTCCAGTGCTCCACCACTCTCGTGGGAAAGAACTTCCTCCTTATTTCTAATCTAAATCCACTCCTTTCTTATTTAAAACCATTACCCCTCATCCTTTCACTACAGGGCTTTGTAAACAGGCCCTCTCCAGGCTTTTTTTAAGCTCCCTTCAGGTACTGGAAGGTGGCAATTAGGTCTCCCTGGAGAAAGGTGGCAATTAGGTCTCCAGACTGAACAATCCCAGATCCCTCAACCTGTCCTCAGAGGACAGGTGCTCCAGGACCCTGATCATCTTTGTGGCCCTCCTCTGGACCCGCCTCATCAGGTCCATGTCCCTCCATGCAGAGGGCTCCAGAGCTGGATGCAGTATTCCAGGTGAGGTCTGACCAGAGCAGAGTAAAGCGGCAGAATCACCTCTCTCGATCTGCTGGCCACACTTCTTCTTTTGATGCATCCCAGGATGCGATTGGCCTTCTAGGCTGCAAGCACACCCTGGTTGCTCATGTCCAGCTTCTTGTCTACCAGCACCCCCAAGACATTTTCTGCAAGGCTGCTCTCTATTGCCTCTTCCTCCAACCTGTATTGATAGTGGGGATTGTTCTGGCCCAGGTGCAGCACCCTGCACTTGCTCTTGTTGAACTTCATGAGGTTCACCTGGGCCCACCTCTCCAGCTTGTGCAGGTCCCTCTGGATGACATCCCAGCTCTCTGGTGTATCAACAGCACCACTCAGCTTGGTGTCATCTGCGAACTTGCTGATGGTGCACTTGATCCCTCTGTCTGTGTCATTGATAAAAATGTTAAACAAGACAGGCCCCAGTACAGTTCCCTGAAGGACACCACTTGTCACTGCTCTCCATCTGGACTTTGAGCCATTGACCACTACTCTCTGGATGCGGCCATCCAGCCAATTCCTTATCCACTCAATGGTCTACCCATCAAATCCGTTTCTCTCCAACTTGGAGAGTAGAATGTTGTGGGGGACTGTGTCAACGGCCTTGCAGAAATCCAGATAGATCACATTCAGAGGTCGTCCCTTGTCCACTGATGCAGTCACTCTGTCATAGAAATATAAGTGTATTTCATCAGTATATAAGATTTAATTCCAAAGGTGAATTTAAATCCAGAGAATGTGAAATAGAGTTTATGTCCAGGAGACATTTGCTTGTGAGGCTACTTAATGTAAAAGTTCACTAGATATGGAAGTACATGTGAGAATTAATCAATCACACTTAGAGGATCAACTTTCTCTTATAATTTGGCTCTTTGTATTGCATGGGTGATGCATTTGACACAGGAAGGACTCATGTCCCTCCTATCATCCAGAGAGACATGGACAAGATCAAGAATTGGGTCCATGTGAACTCCCATCTACTCCACCCTTGTGAAGTTGGATAGGGCTCTGAGCAACCTGCTGTAGTTGCAGATGTCCCTGCTCAGTGCAGGGGGTTGCACTAGATAAGCTTGAAAGGTCCCTTCCAACCCAAACCATCCTGATTCTGTGGTTCTGTGATTTCTGTTCTCAGGTAATGTAACACTAGATGACAGTCTGTTTACCTTAAAGTAAAAAATTATTTCCTTCATCTTTGATGTCTATAACAAGCAGATCAAAAGATTAATTCTTATTATTTTAAAAGTCTATGTTGTATACAATAGCATATAACAAGGTAGTTGTCATATTCTCAGAAGTTCTTTAAAAATCCATTAAAATAATATGATACTTGATGTCTCCTGAAGACAGTGGATTTCACAGATTAATTATATACACTAAAAAAAGTCATCCTTTCTAAAAGTATTGTCAATTAATTTTGTTATGTTTAAATTTCTTATTACATTTCTTAGAGTGGTAAAAAAGGTGATGACATTTTTGGTAGGCATGGCATAGTTTCGAACACAGATGAGGATAAGTAATTTTGTCCTTCCTAATTTTTCATCTTATATTGCTGTCAACTTACACTAACTGTAAATGTTGTTGGGATGTTTTTTTAGTTTGTTTGTTTATTTGTTTTGGCTTTTTTTTTTTTATTTCTCCCATCATTTTAATTCCTTACTTCTTTTTTCTTTTTGTTTGTTCTTACACAGTGCCATGAATTCCCCCATTCTTAATATCCATTTTCTTATATGTGCTCATGAAGATTGAAACTTTCTTTATAACAAATTATTAAACTGAATTTATACAAAGAAAATATAACACATAGATTCGTAACAGTTAATAGAATACAATTAAACTGGCATGCATCTGTCATACCAGTACAGCTTATGTCCTGACTAGAAAAAGGATGAACCAAAACCTTTGTGAGATTGCTACATAGTTACGACTCAGCATACCAAGAGTTACAGTGCAGAGAGGACTTGGCAATGCTGGGAAAATGGTTGGACTCAATGATCTTAAAGGTCTTTTCCAACCTAAACTATTCTATGATTCCTTTGCCATAAACACCTGCCCCACAAAACAAATGGAATCTCAATGAAAATAATATTTTCCCATAGGTAGTTCAAACTGTCTCAGCAGTGCAGAACTCATTCCTGAAAAAAGGGAACTAAAAGAAAGACTTTAAATAGTCAGTGTGGTTTAAGAAAAGTAACAGAGTCCTACAAAATGTCCTACAAGAGTCCTACAAAATGTAATGACATCCCTTTTCCATGATTTCATCCTTTTTTCTCTCACTTTTTAAGTATTCAGCACAGAGGAAACTAACCAAGGAACCATCCCACCTTTAGTCCCTATGCCCAGTCACTCATCATTCCCCATGGAAATGTCTAAGTATTTCATTTAGCGAAGGTCTTTGCACTACTGTCATCTTCTGCCTCTGCATCCTATGCCGCCTGCAGAGGTGGATGAGTCCCAAAATAGAGGTGGATTACACTTACTAGAGAACACTCAGAAGGAAAGGCAGGGTTTTGAGGATTTTAAGTGGTTTAGAGTGAAAGAGAGGAAGGGTAATGTCATCCTCTCCGGGAGCAGCAGCTGCTGTCCCCAGATATTTTCCTTCCCTTGGCAGCAGAGAAATTTGTGCTAGAATTGTTGATCTTCAGATCCATTATGGGATCCACAAGAGATGCAATGCTGAATTCACTTCTGTTTCCTACCTTGAGGTAACCTCCATGAGGAGGCAATACCCATAGAGAACAGGGTTTGAATACCCACTGCACTGAAAGTTGCACAGCCACTTTTATTACTGCTAAACAAATGTAACAATGATGTAAATTATAACAGTATTAATACCTGGAATTGACAGTAAGAATACCTATTTCTATACCCTAGGTGCAAAAATAAAGCAAAATACCACCATGCCCCCCCAAATTACAAATTCCTGACTACAGAGAACTGAAAAAAAAAATCTTTGAGGTGAGCCAAACCCCCTCCTGCTCACTCCCACAATTTTTGATCAATGTAAAATGGATTGTAACTGGACAAGGTATCCTATTTAAGAAAACTAATGAATATTTATTATATGTAGAACTGGCTGCATGTTCAGTTTTGGTAGCAATTGCTGTCACCCTGCTCAAAATCTATTAACAACATTGGTACCATGTACACAAATCCCTCTTATTTCAGCAGCAAAATTTTCTTGCAAAAGTTCATTTCACTTTTTTTTTTCTTTTCAATTCTATGCAATATAGTTTCACACTTCGTCCATTCACTGTGCTAGATGAGGTTTTATACTATGATGAGAAAGTCTATCTACCTTTTTTAAGAAACAGTCCTGACCTGTGAAATCTTCAGCTGGTTTTGACAGTAATTTCAAGGAGTTCCTGTTATCCAAACATCCATAATTGCCTTGTCAAAAGTTGCACATCACATAGAGCAAATAACTAATTTAATTTGATACTCTTAAACCAATCAGATCTTAAAAAAATAAATAAATATACTCTATTATTCTATGATAACTTAAAAGAGAAAAAAAAAAGTCATTTTATTTATAAGAAAACTTTTTAGAATTAATGTTTTGAAAATTCTGACCTTTCAAAAATAGTGTGATTTTTTTTAACCTGCTAAACTCAGAAACATCCCAGAGAAGGCTCCTCCTTGAGTGTTTGTACCTGTCTGTCAGTTGGAAGCAAGCAGAGTAGCTTGGGGGAAACTTAGATTCACAATCTGGATCTGAAAGATGAGTAGCTACTTACATTAAAATAGTTTTCCCCTATATCATACCAGATTTTATACCAATTAACATCACAAGAAAAACTCTCACTAACCTTCTGCTTAAAGGGATTTTCTAAAAACTGGATTTTTGTAAATCAATGGGTATCTTTGATTTATTTTAAAGAAAGAACATGTATTAAGGTTTTAATCTTTAGCCTCGTTATAACTAACATGCACTTGAAAGGACACACAAATTCCCAAAAGTATAAATACAACATCTATATTATTATTTAGTCAGCAATATCTGCATTTTAGTAACTATGCCAGTGAAGCATCATAATCAAGAACAGGTAAAAGAACAAACATAATCTCCCTGAAAAAAAACCCAACAAAACAGTCTCCCCCGTCTCATCCTTATCTTCTTACTCTTTCTCTTTCCTCTTCTTTCACCCCCTCCTTCACCCCCTCCATCTCACTATTTGTAATCCAAGTGCATCACTCACTGCATGTCAACCCCATCAGCTAATCAGTTTGGGATTTGGGGTTGTTATCAAAGAGTCATTCAGAGGTTCTGTGAAGGAAGCAGTTGTCCTTGGTCACATGCTCAGGTGGTTTAGCTGAGCCCAGTAAAGTCAGAGGTTTAGCAGTCCACAGGGAACAATGAGCAATTAGGAATTTGCAGATGTTGGAGACTGCTAAATCCGGTAGCCCAGCAGATGTGAGGCTGCTGTCCCCAGGTCAAGCAGACAGTGAGGCAGAGTACAGACACACACACACACACACAGAGCAACACAGACACAATCCTTCCTTCACCGTTCCAGCACAGAGGGGAGATGTTGTCATGAGGAATCCTACATGAAAGGAGGACAATGAATCTGAGAGAAATCTAAGGCTATTCAGTAAAAAATTCAAGGCAAGGATGTACAATGAGGATCACATCACTTCAGTGCCTTCAGGTGCAACAGACGACGTACTGAGGAGTGCTTCCAAGCAGCTTGGAGGTGGGGATGCAGGAGCTACGCTCCACTATGTTTACTTCATGATTCATCATCACAGACTATGCACCATATAATCTTTGAGACAGAATTTATGAAGAATAAGATTTTTCATCTCCTTGTTTGATTGTATCATCTGTGGACCACCTATAGAAACAAGGGATTTTAATAAATTACAGACAACAAAAATGTTTTTACTGCTCTGGTATCACAAATCAGACATAACTCTATTTTCAGTGTACCCATTGGGTGAAATGAGAATGTATCTTCCTAACATTGAAATGAGAATGTATCTTCCTAACACAAAGTTGATAGAATAGACTTCTACTTTTTTTTAGTGTTAAGGCTTGTAAGCAAACCCACTGTTTTTTATACCATAAAGACTTACTTCCTGTTAACATTTTTCAAACAGTTCATTACTGTTTGTTATAGTGCAATTTACATAAAACACTAAATGTATGCACATGAAATACAACCCAAATAATTCCTGTCCCAAAGGAACTTGGATCCAGCTGATAACACAAATTAAAAGAAATTAAACAAATATAGGAATTAATTGTAAAATTGAAATATATTAAAATATAACAATATCTATATAATACATGCAGGTGATTTTTTAAAATTTATTTTGAGAATGACAAAAGTGTCAAACCACTCGGTGTAAATGTCTGGTTTCAATGGATCTGTCACTTCCAGATCTGGATGGCATTTCTGATAAAGTTTTTCAATAGATATCTTTTAGGAGTATGGAGTATTTCTGTGGGATATGAAGGATCTGAGTGGAGATATTTGTTCTAAAGCAAATGGGACAAAGACTTGAATCCAGGCCGCAGACACATGCTCTAATTATTAGGCTATGGACTTCTGAGAGTTTCTGTAAGGTTTCGATTTTTTTTTCTCTTTATCAAAAGGCCCAGGTACCAATTTCATGCAGATTGAAAATGTTTTCAAACACTACTTTGCTCCTGCATCTCTGTTCTTTTTCAGCCAACTAATAGCTTCTAAAATTGCAGCAAATACTCTTGTAGTTCAACCAAATTGTTTATTCACCAGAGAGAAGAACATTCTGCAGAGACAAGGACCTTAGACATACAGCTTTTTTTACTGTCTTTATTGGAAAAACTGCAGAGATTCTTGAGTTTCTTTCACTAATACATCCTAAAGTTTTTTGGTTTTTTTTGGTTGTTTTGTTTTGTTTTTTTTCCAGATGCACATATTTATTCAGATCTCCTTCCATAATTATAGATTAATTCCTGAGGGAGAATGCAAAAAATATATTATATATAGACTTAAGCACATAAAGCTTGAAATCAGTGTTTTCTCTCTTTACTGAATTGTTGAATTGCTTTTGTATTCTAATGAATCAGAAAGAATCTCCAAACTCTCTGTCACTTAGATCATTCATTTAAGAATATTAATTGTCAGCATCTGACATGTCTTAGGATTTTTTTCATGGGGCTATGAGGATCAAAATGAAGATCACAAAACATAAACTAGACAGCTTGTGTATGGGTGGGGTAAGGGTAGAGTAAGGTACTTCCTTAGCCAGAGAAAACAGAATCCCCCCAAGCAGCAAATAAAAATAACACCCTGACATACTCTGTAAACACCTCATTGTACTTATTAGTCCTGTTTTCATCACCAGTGATTCAGCACAACTTCAACAAGAATTATGAAGATCTCAAATACCATGTAGCATCCAGGTATTCAAAGGAAAACTGAGGGGAAAAAAAACCTAACAAAACAGATCTCAATTTTATCAATTTTTTTAATTACTTTTTATCAAATGCAATCTTGAGGAAAGGAATATAAACTTTGTGATTTAATGTCTTCACTATTTTTCTTTCCTGTATTTCTTGTAAGATTATAAATTTTATGTTCTCTGTTTCTTCTTCCAGCCACATTTAAACAGTCTCCATAATTAATCTTTTCATCTGCTTCTTCATAGAAATTAGAGTATAACCACATAACTACCACAATTAAAAGCATGTGACCAAAATCCCAGACATTTTTCAAAGACCCTATGTTTGTCCATTTATTCCTTTCAATCTTTTGAACAACACAGTCCAACAAGGAAGCAGTCTAATTCCCTTCCCTAAAAATCTTGGCTTTGGACTTTGCTGATCATCAAGCATGCATCAGCTTAACAATTACAAGTATGTAAAACAAAAAATGTTTGAAATTCTTTTAATGTTTTTTACCATAGAGAGCTAATGCTATAAGTTTTTCTCCACAAATAGTTTTAAAGAATAAGAAAGGTAAGATTTGTCCATATTCTAGCAACCAGCAATGAAGTTACTTATTCCGGATTATAGCATTTATTTAAGTTTTACAATTCTCACTGAAATTTAGCGTTACATTATCTAAAAGACAAATGTAGCTCATCAATAATATTTCAAAGATCTAGGCCCAAATTATATGTGATCTCACATATCACTGTTTTCTAATTTTCCCGTTATTGCTACTGGCACAGTAAAAGTTCTGGTTTAATCATGAACTTACAGATATGGTATATGACTATATATAACAAACCTATATTTGTTACCGCTTCAATGATAAAATGCATTGGTTTTGTAATTATAAAATTAGCATTTTTATTTTAAGTTGAAAAATACCCATAGTTTAATTCCTACTGTTTGACTGTGCAGTAGTTTTTTTGTTTGTATGTTTTTTGTTGTTTTTTTGTTTTTTTTTTGTTGTTGTTGTTGTTTGTTTGGTTGTTTTTTGTTTGTTTGTGGGTTTTTTCTTGTTTGTTTGTTTTCTTTTTGTTTGTTTGTTTGATTGTCTTGGTTTGGTTTGGTTTTTTTTTAATATTTTTAATTTTATTACTTTTAAATTAAAAAATATATCAATTTGTATATTGTCTTACATAGTATGTCAATGGGAAAGACATACAACTTTAAACTTCTGAAAATTCCAAAACACTGATTTTCTACAGTATGTAAAAAGCACTGTGAAATGTCATTCACATTGTTTTATGACAGCTATCTAGAAGGTTGTTTTATACTTTTTGATTTGTGACTCTTGAAATTCACTCAAAAGCCACAAATTACTGTAACTTAAGCTATAAATAATCTAACTCATAGTCCATATCTTCTAGACTTCAGTCATGATTTCATTATGAAGTTACAAATTGTTCAATGCATTTCCTCTCCAGTGTACATTTCCGCAAATGCATCGTGGCAGTCATAATTGTACCCCAAACAGATCTATCTGTGTTCTTCATTACTAAAAAATTCAAACATGTACGATGGAAAGTAAAAGCAACTGACATGCAATAAAACAAACCAGGGTAAAGGAAAATAACATTTTCCTCACTAACTATTGTCCTTTTAGGGTTTGAACCAAAGAAAATTAATAAAAAATGTATCTAAACTGACTTGAGTAGCGTGTGGGAAGATCTTTACCAAAACAGTAATAGTTAAGCATTAAAATACTATATAATTAAAAGGAATCTAAAAGTATTCATAGTCATTCAGCCTTTTTATTTGATAATATAATCAAAACTAAGGTCCAAATAACCATATTAAAATATTGTTGTACCAAATTATTTTTACACTTCTGAGCCCCATGTTATTCTCACTGTCACTGTAACTTGCTGTGATAGACAGTAGATGACATGTAGGTTATTCCAACAAAAGAATTTGAGTTTTGCCACTGGCAAATTCAGTTCTACTCTTGGTAAACATGCACATGCACAGAAAGCCATCATTAATAATTTCAGTTATTGCATTGCTGCCAAGAAATAAATGCAAAGAGGCAACCCTATCCTTCAGAAATAGCCTGCACCGAACTCCCAGGAAGGTGGGTTAATGAAGCACGAATACTGTTGTTTACTCATTTGGTGGCTGCTTAATTCACTCCACACTGCAGACCTTTAAAATCTAATATTTATTTGAATAATAAATGGATTAAATATGTTATTTCAAACCACTTTTTTTCTTTTTTTTTTTTTTTTTTTTCCTGTGCTCCAGCTGCTTCTTATTGACAGTCCCATTCTCTAGAGATTTTTGAGACTCACCTGGATCTGTTCCTGTGTGGCCTGCTCTGGGTAATCCTGTGCTGGCAGGGGGGTTGGACTTGGTGATCTCCAGAGGTCCCTTCCAACACCTACCATTGCATGATTCTATGATTCTGTAAGTTATTTCTAATCATACTCTTCGTATTTAGTAAAAAGCTTTTGTCTTAAAGTTTGGATGTACATATCTTAAACAGTACTCATAAAATCAGTATATTATTTTGCTGGGGGTTCTTTCCCTTTTTTTAAGTAGCCTACTACAGCATTTAGAAAACTGACAAGATAATAAATACATATAGAAAAGAATAAAAAAGACCAATTCAAGTGCTGTAAGAAAAAACTCCATTTGAGCTGTGAATTTCATTTTTAGGAATGGAAATGTAACTGAAAAATAGCAGTAACAGGTAGGAATCCATTACAGTCTTAGGGGATCCATGGAGTCAAAAGCATTCATGAGCAATCTATAGTTCATATTTCAAAAACTTTTCTTTCCATGTTTTTATAATGTTACAAGAAAAAAAAAAAAGGGGGTTGGGGTGGGGAGGGGGTTGGAGCAGGAAGAAATCCTCAGTTTTAGTACAGGGAAAAGGACTGGTAATGCTTCTTCCAGGACTATCACAGTGAGTCAAAGCACTAACAGCAGTTTACACATTGTCACTTAGGTTAATGTTTTCAATTATTAACTGATTGGTGCACAGTTTTTCTTTTTCCTTCCTAAGTAAGATATGTACCTATATTTCCTTAACTGCTTCATTCTTCATAAGAGCAGTTTGATTTACATGGCATAAAATCTTTCAAGATTTTTAAAAAAAAAGATTTAAAATCTTTTAAGTACTGTGATTTTTTTTTTCCAAAAATGTACATTCAAATGCAGACATAAACTAATATAACGTGGACCTTAACTATCTTTGTCTGCTTCTTCCTGAGTCTTCTTTTTTTTTTCTGTTATTGTTGTTCTGTTACTGAGTTTTTTCATACCATATGAACATTATAATAAAAGATGGACCAATAAAATTTGTTTATTATATATAGAATAAAGGAAATGAATGATCCTGGCTATAACCTATAAAGGGGATCAGAGGTTATTAAATTCTATAGAAAGTTGTAGTTTCTCTCCCACTATTGTTGAATGTGTTCCTAATTATCATGGGATATTAAATCTTGGTGGCTATCAGCTTTTTACATGAATCCTCCCCACTTATGAATAACTTTGAGATTCACCACAGCATTTTGAGGAATATTTTTTGTCAGAATTTACTAGTAACTTTACTCTCAAATGGGTTTTAAAATACACCAACATGATTCTTTACCCTGTGCTGAATGGAAGACACAGACTACACATTTTCTTTCCTTGATTTCACATTTGCCTAAGAAATAAAAGAAAGCAAATTCTTGCAGTGAACTACACCTGATGTGTAATTAACAAAGACTCTCCACAGCAATTAGAATGAACAAAATGATGAACGTACTAGAAAGCAAATATTTGGAGCTATGCATGCAACCTTGATAAATGATCACCATCATCTTTTTTGACTGTTGCAACATATGTTATAGGATTCAAATCCATTTACAGTAAGGCAGACACTGCTCTCAGGGGGAGGATAATGAAGATGTACAAAATAGGGCTCATGGTGATTTGTGAGTCTTTGGGAAGATTTACAGGAGCCTTGTTGCAACTGGGAGGCCACAGCTAGGGCTGACCCTTTCCTGAGAGGTCTGCTTTCAGATGTATCTCTAGGGTCTGTCCCAGCTTAGATACAGCCATTACAGTTTCATGCTGTGCCTATGGTCTTTCCACACCACACATATTTATATAAGAATTGAGTTTTCTTTTGAAGCGAAATAAAAACTACTCAGTTGAGAAAAAAATCGTAAGACTTCCAAAATATTTGTCACATACAAAAACACTATGACAAAGTAATGGCCTTTTGTCTTCATCTGTAATTTAATAAAATAACATAGTTTATCAGAAGTGCTGAAAAGCAAGCAGTAGATTAGACTGTTCCTCAACAACTGGTATTTTTCTCCAGTAACTTGTTTTAGGCATGTTTGAAGGGGATTATTTCAGCCTTTCAAGTCCCATTAAAATCCCTGTCAGGCATATGGCTGGTATGTTTTACACAATTTACAAAACACATGAGCAGGTTCTCTGACAGTTCTTCATCATTTTCCTACCGTACAACAAAAAATGAGTACAGTGAAAAAACAAGAGAAACCGTACAAATTGCCTTCTGTTAGGCCTGTGTGGTATCTATAGTGATAACATGAAAAAGGTGTCCAGTGTGCTGTGGGGCTCTAAATGGGGATTTTTCTGCTCTGTTTCCTCACTGGATGGAAGGAACTGCTAGAGACAGAGAATTCTCCAGTCATACGGCTAGAGAAAAAAAGTAATTGTATAAATAATTCAGCTGAAGGAAATTGATCTCATATTCTCCCGATGAACACAGTCTACTTAGTTTTCATTTGTGCAAGTTAGTGAACAAGCCCTATTTCTTGACTTGAAATGTTCAAATTATCATTAATGGTATACACAGGTCCACTTCTGTTGAACTACACGCATGCAGATACACAGCTGTCAAGTGTACACAGGGAATGGTTCTCTTCCATCAAACACTCGGGGCTGGGGGGAGGGGAATTGCAGTTGTTTTTTTAACCTTTCATCAGAGGAGCATTCTCACAGATTTTTGTCTAACTACGGTTATGCACAAAATTGCAAAAAATAATTGTCTGTCTGTTGGAGTCCTGTAGTAGGATTGTGAAGATTCATAATACGCTCATTAACCTAGTCCAATCACACTAATAAACTGTGAAAATGTTAAAGGAAAGCAAACCATTTTTTTCCAATAAGAAACTAATGCTTAATCAAGAGTGCAGGGCAGAAGCCCTTTATTGATCAATGCTGAAAAACAGTTACTGAGAAAACAATTATTCCTCTCAAAAGCAAAGGGTCATTTGACATAAAGAAGTGATGGGGAACAAATGTAAGGGAAGTAAAAGATGTAATTGGCAGCTGGGTCCACTATGTGGAATTGCTTAACGTTGTAAATGACTTTGGCAAAATAGTTCACTGAGTTGGAACCCATGAATGACAATGATAAAGGGTGACAGCATCTTGCACACACTTTGTCAAGTCACTGTCACACTTACAAACTCCTGAATGAGAAGACTATGGTTGTCACAGGCTCAGAGGCAGGAACGGGGGGAGGACAAGTCCGTGTCATCAAATACAAGAGGGAAATACTGTTTTCTTTAGAATTAAGAGATGTAAAGTGGCCTATCAAAGCTCAGGTAAGCTCGCTGTCTTCTAGTCAATAAGCAAAAAAAATTATATTCACCCTTTCCTGTCACATGGAATTTGCTTTTAAATTCTGAAAAGATTTGCTTTTAAATAAATAAATAAATAATGTTGTTTTCCCATGACACAGTACGCAGTACAAATGTACAAGATCCTTTCCAGTACTGTCTAGTCTTTAAAAGTATTTGTTAAAGGGGCAATCATTTCATAAAGAAAAGCAGTTTCTCCCTACCTTCCTAACTTTAATTCTTTAGTTTCTGCAGAATGTTGGCAGATAATTTGCAGGTGAATGAATTAAAAAAGTTAGACTATGTGATCGTATTCAGAGTTTGAGTTTTCCAGTATGGGTTCTGCAAATGATAAAATATGCTTCCAGATTAATAATTCCAGTTTAGCTAATTTACCTAAACTGAGTATAGTAAGGACAGACATATTCCAAATGGCTATCTAGAAAATGGGACAAAAGCCCCTATGACCTTGATTTGTTACAATGATCTATATAAATCCCTAAATTAAAATGAGTGAAACACAATATTAAACTATACAAAAACTTATATTGAAGGATATTTTTAATAATTTTCAAAACTGACCTTTGTTAGAAAAGAAATAGAATTCACTGGTTTTCCCCATAGCTGCTCTACCTAAGAGAATTTACTGGGAGGTTCAGCTGCAAGACAGATGGCACAGATGTGATAAAATGATCTTGCTGATAAGTACGCACTCTCTGAACTCTGATTTATAAATGAGATGTATACATAACAAGCTGAAAAGAAGCAAACACTACAATTACATTTTCATTTTAGCATCTAGATGGCTATTACAGATGGTCACGTGACTGCAGTGCAGACACATATTTGATTTCCAGAAGTCTGATTATGATTCAATAAACCCTGACATAGCCACCAGGGTTTGTTTTCCCCAATATATCTAAGTAGATATAGGAAACAATTATGTTCTTACCAGGGCTACGGGGGAAAAAATTGGAAAGGTTTGAGGACCACAGTGGTGGCTCAATCTGTATATACCTTTAAATTATAATTTAAAATGTATTGGTATTGAGGAACAAGGTTTCATCTTCCTCTGTCCAGAAAGCTTTTAAAGAATGTAAAAAGCTAGAAAAAAAAATGTTTCATTTGTATTTTAACTAACAAAAAATCCAACCCAAATGCAAATTTGCAACAGCATGACAAATAAGACACTTCTGAAAAATATACTCTGGCTTAGAAGGCCTTTTTGTTTGGCTCCAGTTGAACTTCCCCCTCATTAAACAATAATCTTTATGGGGAATTCCAACAAAGATGAAAAAAGAAAGATTCTGAAAAGAATGCATAAATAATTTTGGTTGCCTAGCTGTGGCAATGAATTCCTATTTGTTTTGCCACTGAAGGGTGAATGCAACCCTTTGAGCAAATGGGAATTCATTATCCCAGTGACTGAGAAATGATCCACTTAAAGAACCTAATTGGTTCTACAACAGTGATTTCTTTCAAAGCATCGTTTTGGAAGAAACAACAAAAAGAAGACAGCTCTTTGACTAGCTCGGGGTCTACAGGGTACATTTGCCTTCCCATGTTTCAGCTTTTAAAAGAAAATGTCACACATACCCGGGACAAAGGAACAAAGAACTAGTTTTTTAAAAGGTACAGAAATGTAGCAGGTCTTCCACTTCTTTCTTGAACAGCAAAGCTGAATTCCAATAAATATTAGTGCATGTTCATAACACTTGAACTGTCAGTAAGAAACTACTTCACTGACCACAGTCTCAACTCCTTTCAAGAGTCATCGTTAGAAGCTCAAAGCTACCTGAGTATGCAAATGAAAAGTAAATCAACATTATTAACCAGAAAGTGTTATAAAATATGTGAATTAATATGTCCAGTCTGCTGAAGCAAATATAATACTGCCATTTATTTTTAATCTAATGAATTAGAATATGCAATAAAGAAACTCAGACACATAGGTAGATACAGACAGTTCTCATTTACATCTCAATTGTTACTGAGGAAGAATAAAAATCATGTACTGATTGTTGCATTTAAATGCAGAATCTTAAGAGTGTTTCTGTAGGCAAGGTGCAGGTCAGAAACAAATCTGATTGAGGTTAATGGATGGATATCTATCTATTTCAAAATGAGCTTCAGAACAGGTCCCCAGAGAACAACAGATTCACAATCAGACTGAAATCTGAGGAAAAACTCCCAGTTCTGTGTATATTTGAGAAGTTACCTGAATTCTGCTTTTGGAATTAGAATGGGTAACAGAAAAAGAGTTAATGTATTATTTACACATTACTTTTAATGTACATCCAGTCTTTGAAGAATATATAAATACTCAGATTGAAACAGAAATATCTCCATCCTGTTATTCAATACACATTTCAATGTATTTGTAATACTCCCAAAGTAGCAAGAATAATTTCTGTCTTCACAATGCACCTCAGTTTTCCCTTTTGTGGCATCAGAGTGTAGTCTGGATGTGTGACAGACCACATCACTCTGTGACATAAAATCTAAATACTATATAGTAAGTGGGATAGCAATTTATGTTTTATGACACACACATGTGTGCATGTATGCATGACACACCATTCAAGGCCCCACCCCTCTTCGCCAGTTTAGACCAGCACCACAGGGACAGAAAACAAGAAAACAAGAAAACACTTCTCTGTAATGCATCAAGCCCTGGCTGGTGGCTCCATCATTTCACACAGTGCTTCTACCTTGAACACTACAAACACCTAAACAGTTCCACAGGCTTACAAATGTGCTACTTATTTCACCCCCTACCCCCAAAGGCTGTTGTTTTCAACATTTCTTACTTTCTATATTAGTTTGTCAGAATAAGCAACCAATGGCTTTTCTCATCCCATAGCCCTCTGGTGACCTCCCTGAATCATAGAATCATAGAATCATTTAGGTTGGAAAAGATCACCGAGTCCAACCTTTAACCCTGGATGCTTGGACTACGCATCATGTCTGATATCGTGCTTATTTGGCATGTGTAATATAGCAACCTAAAGTAAATGAGACTTTGTTTCTTTTTTAATACCTGCTGACTGAGTATACTACTAAGCATATAACTCTTGTGCTTAAACTATTCTGTGACTGAAAAGAAGCTCTGTCTATTAGTTCAACACTGTAACCACATCAGTATTTTTCAGTTTCCATCTGTTGCAATAAAGTTATAGCAGGTCAACTGAGCTACTGAAGATACGGAGATTATAATTTTCTTAAACTTCTACTGGCTGCATTTTGAGGTAGTTCTTTATCCTTTATTTCTGAGTAATTATTTCTCTATTTTTCTAAGTTGTATGACAGACTGACTTATATCTGCACCTTATCTGACTTGTTTTATACTTCTTGCATTGATTTCCACTTATTTATGCTGCTTTCAACCAGTTGCTCACCTTAAATATGATACTTACATCTTTGGGGAATGTAATGCTTCAGCAGACAGAGGAATCTGGTTATTTGAGAAAATATATTGAAACAAGGCTCAAGAACAAGACGGTGAACATCTCTGCATGACTATGTATTCTAACTAAAGTTTTAGCTGAAGTTCTCTTCAATTGATATGTAAACCAGAGACAATTCACACTACCCTTTCAATGACTACTTAATTATATGTTTTAAAAAATATGCCTCTGAAGACATCAGCAATTGCAAATTGCAGTTGAATTATGATGATGCACCAAGTTACTGGGTTTCTGCCTGCGCCAGACCTGTGCCAGAAGTGAAATGTTCTGTATCCTCAGTGGTAGGTATTTAAACTGAAACATTTTCACTACCAATTGCTAGCTAAAGGCTTTATCATCAGTTTCCATACCTAATCTGACATATATTACAGGAGCCATGTATTACCTGGGTGTTGGACTAGACAAGAGTTCCCTATTCTTTAGAAATCACACAGTAGTAAACAAGTATTAATTGCAGGTTATTTACACTTTCTGCATAACATAAGGTATCTTCACAATTTATTATTATCAGACCACCTCTGATGACTCAATTTAACAACAAGCTTAATTCTTGGCACATAGCAAGTTTAAAGTTAGGAGTATGGAATTCCCCATATTGGAAATATGTTTGGTGTTTGAAGCAGGAGTCTGAACTCAGGATACATAGATTTAATTTCAGATTTTGTCACATAAATTTAAATACTCCTTTACAGTGTCTCTCAGTTTCCCTTCAGTGCTTACATGACAGTGAATATCTCAAACTTAAAAGTACATTTGAGATCCCTATGCAATGGAAGCTCTGTAAACATGAAATACTGTTAATAATACACCCTTATTTTGCATAATAAATGTTTCACAATCTTGACATTGGCTTACACTCATCTGGCCTTTAACTGGCACATAAAGTAAAATCACAGCTCCAAATCATTAGGCATAACAGTGGCTGATGACAGCACAGTCCCTTTTATGGGAATTAAATTGAAGTAAACAATTTAAAATACACTGCAAATCCCTCCTGGACACTCGATTAGCAGGGAGACACTAAGTATCATCTGTCCATCATGAAAACCAGGCAGCTGTGCACAATTAGGCTTTCAAACAAACTGAAATGAAATCACATCTCAGTTCAAACACATTATGCAGTCATTAGCACACTTACTCCACAGAAAGGTAATAAAGCATCTCTGATTAGCATGTTTTGATGTATTTTTTTTAAATTATTTTTATTTAATACTGTTTCACAGAGTACTGAACCATTGTACAAAAAATCACAGAACACCATTTTTAGCTTCACTTGCCATTGGGAGCTAGGGATGTGTGTGAAGTGAGTTTCCAAAAAGTGCATAACCTAGTATCTAACTGTCAGTGTCCATTTTAGAAACTTAATAGACAAACCTTTTCCAAAAGGATTGAGCTCCAAGGGAGATTAATTGAAACTCTTTAATTGGTTTGGTTCCATAAACATGATAGATTTTTTTCCTGTTTATATTTGCAGAAGATTTTGATTTGCAAATTATGTTTTGTGTCTCCTTCCTCAAGGAGTTAGCACATTTTCAGCCTCTGCGGAAATAATTTTCCTGAAGGAAATGAGATGTGCCAAATATTCACTGAATTATACACAAAATATCCAGCCTCTATTCAACTGTTCCTTAAGAAAAATTCTAAACCTGTCAAACTTATCCATGCAAGATGGTGGAGAAAACAATGGTTACAGGATTAAGAAAGTGCTGGAATCAAACTCTTCAGATGACATGATGCAGTGGCACAAGCAGTTAGTGGAAAGATCAAGAATAGTAGCTGTTGGAATAACATCTAGAAGAAACTGTCTGAAAAAAAAATAAAAACAAAACAAAACACACAAAAATAGCAAACAAACAAAAAAAAAACAACCAACAACAAACAACCAGCAAAACCCCCAAACTGCATTATACCACTAAATTTGTTAACATTTCATGGAGGACAAAATAAAACTTCTTCCTTTGTAAGTGTTGCAAACAGAATTTTCTAAAATGTGACTGATCACTGTCCCCTACTTGTTAGATCTGTAAAATTTTAAAGACTATATGCAGAAGGAGTATCAAAATCAGTTATAAAGTGCATTACATGAAGTGTCGGAGCAAGACTCTCAGCTTTAAAAAAACATAGATAAACTATGGTGTGGTGGTAGGTGTTAGGTGAAGGATAGAAAGCATTTGCATTGTCACAAATCTCACAGAAGTCCTACAAACTCCACAGGTTTACAAGTTTTACTATCTGAAATTAGGTGCTGGTCTGTCTTTTTAATATTCCAATCAATGCAAAACATATTAAATGAACACAATAATTTCTATAACACAATCATTTCTATTTTCTTTAAGGTTGTGTTCAATTATCTACTGTGAAGAACAAATGGTTTCCACTGAACCATATTGGCTTGTAAGTACTTAAGCTCCAAAGTGAATATTTTCCAGTACTAATTAAATGAAGCTGGAAACAATTACAGAAGAAAAAAAAGCACACACACAAAAAAACCCACAAAAACCCAACCCAAACCAACCAACCAAACAAAAAAAAACACACAAAAAAACAACCAACCAACCAAACAAAAACAAACAAAAAAAAACCAAACAAACCCACCAACCAATATAAACAAACTCTATAGAAAGGAGTTTGAACTGGAAAATAGTTTCTCTCCATTGTAATTGGTGACAGATGATTCTTAGGTGTCAATACGGTCCATGAACAAGGCTAAAAGTCCTTCCAAGAAAAAGTTGTTTATAAATATACACTGCTGTTCCACTAAGCTTCTCATGCTTATTAGAAACATTAATTATCACATGTTCTCCTAGAAATTGAAACTTATACGGATGACATTATTTCTGAAGTATAGAGCCTGTTGATCCCTGTTCTGCAGAGACATTAATTATCAGGAACTGTCACAACAAGTCCAACTGGTGATATAGCTTATGCAGATTTCCTTCACATACTCTCCAAAGGACAGAAAATTCCCTTCCTCTTGCCTGGCTTGCTGTGTTAGTTAACAACACTACAGAAAGAGAGAGCTTAAGTATGAAGCTTTTACTTGAGGGGTTTATTTTGTAACCCCCAAAATAAAACAGAAAAAATAAACCACAAACCCCCAACCTTCCTTTTTTTGACTTATCCGTGTACAACAATGCACCTAAAGATACTGAGATCATTCAAACAACTGAATCTGTAAAACCTTTTTAAAAGAGAGAATGCAGGTTCCTCTAAGTGAGGAGCAATGTTTATCTGCTGTGCTGACACATTATATTGCATGAAGTAATTTGCTCGTTTACAGTGCATATAAAAGGGGGGTTAGGGTCCTACTTTTCAAGGACGTTGATTACCTTGTTAGAAAACACATTCAGTCTTTAAAAAAAATTGTACTATTGTACATGGTCCTTTTCTCAAAGCATCAACCTTCTAATTAGTTTAAAAGGAAAGACCCTAAAGAGTTTATGACATGTACCACTTTGTAAATAGGACTCACTTATGTCTCAAACCTGTTGCTGTTTTTTACTATTGATGTCTATGTAATCAGGTCAGATCCTACAAAATTCTTCTCCTACAGCTCTTTTCAGAAGATGCACCAGGATGGATTTGGTTGAAAGATAGTTTTCCAGTTCATGGAAATGTATCTGTTTTTTAAATTTTATTTGAGACCAGACTTTTAATTTATCAAATAAAATCAATTCAAGGCAAGGGAAAGTCCTGTAGAAATCCTGGGCATTTTTATTGTTTTAATCTTAATTCCTTTCTTCTCAAGTCACTCCTGCTCATGGAGAACCCCCTAAGTATTTTATGATATAATGATTCCTCAGTCCTGACAAGTCTAAAGACTTCTTAATTTCAGACCAGCTCTACAGTACACACTGCAAAAACATTTCCAGAGCTTTTAGACATATTCTCCTTAAGGCTCCAGAAACAGTGGGATCTATGTTCTGATGCTACCCCCATTATGTCATGGGCCTAGATGCTTCCAAAATCTAACTCCAAATTTAAAGGATTTCCAAATTTCAATATTTTGCTCATGACCACAAGCCTAGAAAGATTACCATCATGACGGTTCCAGAGTCTCAGATCAGAAGATATGAGAGTCCTGCAGCAATCCACTTTCATTTAATACTGTTTCTATTAAAATCCTGTCTTTGACTCAGAGAAATCTTGGGGTATTTGATATATATTTCCATTTACAAATAATAATAAAATGTTTTAAAAGTAAATTTGCTTTGCTGAAAATTTTCCTTTCACAATAGTTTAACACCAATTCTGCTTTAAACTGAGTTTCTCTATCCCTTTTTCAGCTTAACACACAGTTAAAGAAGGAAAACTTACCTGCCTTGGGTAAACCTGCTTTGGCAGCAAGGCCGGACGAGATGATCTCCAGGGGGACCTTCCAACCCATACCATGCTGGGATTCTATTATTCTGTGAAAATTAGAAGGAAGGTAAGGGATCAGTTTTAGATAAGGGAAGGGTGTAAGACTACAAATAAAAGTCATTACAGTGTCAAAACAAATGGTAAATTTCATTTTGTACCATTTTCTTAGAGTCTTTATAATAGTGCCAAAATAATCTTGTTAAAATTATATATCAAGTAATTTGGTATTTTAAAAATCAAACACTTCCATTACTATGTTGCATGTGATTCTAGTAAAAACCCATTACAGATGGCTGCAATTAGAAGAATCTATTTTTCCTGATGTTCATACATCAGTAATTTTAGTCCATGGTTATAATTCTTTGACCTGGTTTTATCATTTTCAGCAGAAAAGATTCTCTTCCCCTCCTTATTTTGTCCTTCCATTCTTAGTGATGGGGAAAATTATCAGTCATGACAGATATTCTCTCAGTAGGAGCTACCTGGTTTTTATGCACATGCATTATTTTCAAAGCCATCTTTCCTTTTTTTCTCCTTTCATGGTTTTATTTGTCCTCTCTGGAAAAAAAAATAATCTGAAGTAAGAATTCTGAAGTAAACATCATATTTAACCTTATACTTTACAGAACGTAGACTCGTGTCTGAAAACCTGGTCATTATAATTTCAGTTTAAATGAGATTTCCAATTGCATAAAAAGTTTTCTGAGTTGAAGCAATGTCAACAGAAATGTAATTTTTCTCCAGAAAAACAATTCCTTCAAAATTACAATTTCTGCCCTTTGCAAGTTAACATAGAATTGTTTTGCTTTGTTTTGTTTTTTTCTCATCTATAATTCAAGTGTGCTGTAAGAAAGAAAACTCCACTTTGCAGTGGGAGGAATGTACAGAAACTACTTCTAATACTGAACATACAGACTTGTTTGAAAAAAATACACAATAAATAAATTAAAGGAATATTAGCACTCAATTAATAAACAAAACATGCTGCCTCCCTGCTTCAGCACAACAACATGTTCTGTTATTTGCCTGAAGTATTTCTAGTTGCAAATGCAAACATTTTTTTTCCTAGCTATTTATGCAGCACTGTAACATCTGCAATAGCACTGGAGCTGCAGTTGCCTTATGCATTCACCACTACAAAGCTGTATATTGTCCATTGTTCTGACCCAGATATTGTTAATGCAGAGGACAAATCCTGAAATAAGGTTACATATTCTACTCTTTAAACCTTTTTAGGGAATTATTGTTCCTTCCTGGATAGGTTGTCTGTGAACTACGAACTGTGCATCTTATTTCAACTGTACTGTAAAGCTAGAAGAAAAATAATTGTTATATAAATATGGTTTGAATTGAAAAGTAGTAATAGTGTGATGGATGTATAGTAATGAGAAACAGTCATTGATTATATTAATGCTTACAGCAAGCAGGTGTGACTTCCAGTCTACTGTAAAGTCTCATCAAGAGACCTCTGAATGTCATGATATCTATTATTGCTCAGATGAAATTAATTTGCATCTTCTTTCCTGATGAATTATTGTTTCCCAGCCACTAATTAAAACAAAACAAAACAAAACAAATCAAACAACCAACTGTCTAGCTTTCCTGTTTCCATTAGACACACACATACGTAACTTCTGGAATAGCAGGAATTCCACCAGTACAGTGAGATTGTGAGCAGAGGTAAAGGAATCCAACAACTAGACCTTATTTTGTTCTCTTTCCTTGTGTCAGGTCATTTCAGAATGTTCTGGTTTGCATATTCATTGGATGTACTGGGTCTACATCTAACATTTCTGGGGGGTGAAGATCAAGTGTGTATGAGACCATAGAGTGGAAATACATAATAGATGTTTTGCTACCATGCCAGTGTGATCTGAAGTACATATGCTACACTGAGTCATACTAATGGGGATCAAGCAGATAGCAGTTCTCAGCCAGAGGTGATATAGATCTGCAGTGCACTTGAATCTCCCTTTTTCAGGCTAAAAAGAGTGGGGTTTTTATGTTTTTTAAAGAAGAGAAATCCCAGCTAGACTTAAAGTCCTGTAATGGAATTAGAAAGACATAGTATAAAATTTAACAGCTTTACTCGATTATAGACATCTGGACAAGACTTTGAAAACAACAGTGGTGACTAACAATAGCTTTATTATGATAAATAATAATTCTATATACTTCTAGAATATTTTAATAGAGTTTTATGGTCTTTTCCCTTTGAGATTGCCAGTTCCAAGGTTTACTACATTGTGAAGTCAAGGACAATGTTAAAATTCAGAAACTTAATATGTTTGTTAGCACTATTCAGCAGTGTATGTTTACCTTAAGCACATATGTACAAAATCAATAGGGCTGAAAGATTTTACTGATTTTCTTGAAATGTTCTAAAGTGCTTTTTACAAAGCAAATAAAAATGGTCCTTCATCAATGCCAGAAGAAGAGTCAGTGCAATGTTTCACATGAACACAGCTTATATCTGATTGATCTTCCCCAAGAATGATACATAAACCGAAAAAAAAACAAAGAGGAGGGATTATTTGGAACTGTGATACCTATTGGTGTATTCAAACTGACACAGAAGGAGACTTATTTCTTTTTTAACCCCCATTGGCAACTGTGCCACCATGTCACTGCAGATCAGCCATGCTGGGATTCAGTTTCATTCCCGTGAGAAAAATTTCATCTCTTGTATGACAAAAACAGTGAAAAAGAGAAATCAGCTTGCAGAATGTCTGACCTACATGGCAAGCAGGCTAACTAAGCTCCAATCAAGTCTTCACTGAGACTCAATGCCAAGACCTACTTTAGCTCTGCTCACCCTTGTAGAATTTCTGGTAGCTTGCAGCTGGAATTATGTGATCATACAATTTCCATGTTAGTTAGGAAAGGGATATTTTTAACTTTCCAAGAATAAGTTGAAAGTGCCTGCTAATTGAAGGTAGTTGGACCTATGATTAATTAAAATTATATTTAGAAGAGGGAACTCTTGCTAATGTATGTATATGAGAAACATTACATATTGATAGGAAGGATCAAATTCCAGAATTCTGGTGGCAACTTCATAAACTAAAATGTAAAAAAAATATCCCAAACCAAACCCAATGTACAGCAATGAATCATAGAAATGATGAAACAAACATTTCCTCTCAGAAAAAATGAATAAACTACTACGTTTTTTTGTAAATTCAGTAGGGTTGAAATATGATCTCTTCAGTTGCAAAACAAACATTTTTTAATAGATTTCTATCAAAATTAAGGAATACACAAGATAGTATTACCATATGCTGCCTCGAGAAGTGGGAGTGGGTGAATTGTTTAGCTTATATTTTTTCCTTTTTGGCAATTGGGAATAAGATTATTTATGTCTGCATAAAATATAAATGAATTGTAACATTCTTATAAATAACAAAATTCTCAAAGGCCTCTCAACAAATTGCCTACAAAATGCAATTCTTAGAAACCAGTAGATTAGTAATATATGCCTGGATCCTATGGGATTTTCTGTTTGGTGGTTAATTTAAAACTTTTGTCCCCCCAAGAAAAAAAAAAAAAAAGAGAGAGAAAGAAAAAAAAAAGTGCCTAACATATCTCTGTTGTGACTAGAAAATAGGTCTGCATGGTTTGGAAACAACCTGATAAAGAAAAGCACTTGGCTTGAACAGGGGCATCGTGTAATCAACATTACATTAATTCAAGTGAAAATTAGAATAATTGCATTACAGAACCTTAGCCAATAGTGGTATTTATCAGGACAGCATTGCCAAAAAAATCTGGGAGGAACACATTTATAGCAGGAAAATTTTTTTGTTCAGTTCAGAAGGTGGGAAGGCAGGAAGGCAGGAAGGAAGGCAGGAAGGCAGGAAGGCAGGAAGGCAGGAAGGCAGGAAGGCAGGAAGGCAGGCAGGCAGGCAGGAAGGAAGGAAGGAAGGAAGGAAGGAAGGAAGGAAGGAAGGAAGGAAGGAAGGAAAGACAGCTAAAGAGATAGTGCTTTCAAGTCCCTTACAGCAGCCCTGAAGCAGTAAGATGACTGATTCAGTGGCTTCAAACTGGAAGTGGGTAGATTTAGATTAGAAATAAGGGAGAAGTTCTTCACTCTGAGCATTGTGAGACACTGGAACAGGTTGCTCAGGGAAGTTGTGGATGCTCCATCACTGGATCTTCAATACTATGCTGGATGTGGCTTTCAGCAACCTGTTCTAGTGGGAGATGTCCCTGCCCATGGCAAGGGAGTTGTAACTATGATCCCTCCCAACCTGAACCATTCTATGATTCCATGATTCCATGTTTCTATGGTTTTGTGATTCTATGATTCCATGATAAGGAGGAGAGGAAGAAAAATATTTACTGGCTATAACAAATAGGCACTCTTCCCTTGTCTGTCTTCCCCAAAAGAAGGGGAAAAAAAAGGCAGGAAGAAGAAATAATTAAGTGAGATTCTCTTTGCACGCAGTTCTACCTAAATATATCAAGAACTATGGACCAAAGAAGACAATTATAATTAATTCCACTGTAAGGCATATATGTGCAAAAGACCCCCAACATTAGTCATGTTCTGTTCTGTGTTGTTTTGAAATTATTTCAGCAGATGAGGACTTACACCAAGAGTTGAATGATGTTTTAAAATCTCTGTGTACACTTCATTCTAGAACGAAGATGTGAATATAATATATTACTAATTTACATCAGCATTTCTCTTTTGCAGCTAAACAAGCAGGAAGAAATTGTGCACTGGGAAATGAAGCCAGTAAAAGAAAGTTTTATCTGGTAATTAAGACTCCATATTTTTTTCACACTTAATAATCATATTATTCCTACTGTTTTATCACCAAAAATAATTCCACATTGATGTAGAAAAAACTAAGCTACTCCAGAAAATATTAGATCTTCCTGGCATTACATGGCAGGTCATTAGGAGGAAAGAGATTGAGATCGGGAAAAACTTCTTTGCTGTGAGGGTGTCAGAGCCTGGCCCAGGCTGCCCAGAGGGGCTGTGGAGTGTGTCTTTCTCTGTTGAGATTCCAAACATGCCTGGACAATGAGAACCTGGGCTCCCTGCTCTGGGTAACCCTTTTGGAGCAGGGGTGTTGGACCAGATGATCTCCAGAGGTAATTAAAACCCCCTACTAGTCTGGGATTTTGTGACACTGATGTATAACTCAGCTTTGTTTTGAGTACCAGCTGACAAAACAACGTCAGCAGAAATGGTTTTAAACATTACTCTGTCCCATGCAGAAAGAGACATCGATTACAAATTTGCTACACATTACAAAAAGCCAATAGGAGAACTGCTAGGTTGGTGTGATCACCAAAGAGCATTCCTGCCTGCCCAAAGGAGGAGAGAGTAGGGTTGCTTTCTCAGTATAGAGACTTGAGATTAGGGAGTTATACTGCCTGTGAGGCTTGCCTGGGGCTGGCAGAACACAAACTCATCTATAGCATCAGTGTCCTGCAGGGTCAGACAAGCCCTGGCACATGACTTTGCTGCCTCAGGACCAAGTATCCTCTCCTCCTAACCCCAACCATCTTAATCCTCCTTGATTACACAGTCTTTACATTGATGTTTAATCAAATTGTCATATAGGAGACCTAATTCGAAAGGAAACTCATCTTGCTCTCCATAACTTACAGACAGCTTTGCCAGAAGAACACAAACACATATCTCTATATTATGCTTATTCCCAGTGAATCTGAGGGCTATACTGTGCTTTTTGTGTTTTGAAATATTAGACCATTCCTACTCAAAGGAGCTCAAACCCATGCATCCATTATTAAGGAGTAATTCCTGTTTCTTTCTGAGCAGCCAATCAGGAATTCATCTTTATTGTGAAAGTCAAGCTGTAAGACTTCAAAATGTTCCTGTTTTCATGGGTATCCTTGTATGTTTCTATGTTTAGTTAGTTAATATAGTAATTCTTGACAAAATTGTAAAATGAAGATGTCCTTTTGATTCATAAATAAATCACTTTGATAATATGATAAAGTCCATGTACACCTGATCTTACACTGCCAGTGAAGTACAAGGAAGGGACCACAAGGCATCTTCCGTGTAAGCACTGACTAATAATAAGCTTTATAATTTTACAGTGTTGCAAATTCAGTAGTGCTTGATTAAACAAAAGCAAGGTTTGTTATTGAACTTGCTTCTGGATTAAAAATTTTGACAGAGGAACAATAGAGTAATTTACAAAATTTATAATGAAATAAAGAAAAACATAAGTAAAATATTTCTTTTTCAGTTGATTTACAAGAAAGCACATCAATGAAAGAGATGAACCACTGATACTGTGTTTTAATAATACCATAGAATTTTCTGGTGGAGACTGAAATAGACATATTCATAAATATGTTCATCACAGGGTTTGTTAAATATCATGTGATCTATCAGACATGATGGTCACAATGTTATAGGAAAAATCTGAAAATGTTCATATTTACTACACGTTAAATAAGATTGGCTTATGAACAATTTAAGCCAAAATGAGAATAAATCTTAAGTATTGAATATTTGCCCAAATGTACACAGCCTAGAAGAAAAACATGACCTGCAGTGTTTGGTTTTGGTGGGCAAATTGGAAGAATAAAAATAGGTGAAAACACATCTGGGCACATGGATAACTCACTGTATGGATCCTTCTTATGAAGTATTGAGTAAGGCCAGAAGGAAAGTAAATGTACAGGGCAACCCAGTTATTATATGACACTGTAACTGCAGCACTGAACTCTAGAAAATAGTAGACTGTAAAGAAATAAAAACTCTTACACTGTCAAAAAAGTGCAGAAAGTGTCTACAAAAGCCAAAGATGGAGAACTGTAAATAAGAGATGCAGGAGGTGTGGGGCTTTTTTTCCAAGAATATCTGTAAAGATAGAAAAGCCTATGATTTTATTTGACATATGTCAGTAGCATAAAAAATCCCAAATAAAACAGTCAATCATCATTCATGAAATGTCAGTCTGCTCCAGGCATAGTCTGTGAAAGGACTCATTCGCATGGGCTAGGAGTGAATATTTACTTATGGTGAACTTCAGCTTAAAATATTTTCAAATTACTTGGATACCAAAAAAAAAGGTACTTAAATTATCTGAAAGATCTATCTTGAAATGTCTTGTGCCCAAAAGAAGTAGTTAAATGGTAGAAAAAATAAAACAAGCAATTATAAAGCTAAATGTCTAAAAATGAAGTATAGTTTATGAAAAAAGCTGGAAGAAATTGTGTAGCTGATAATCTCATTAAGAATATTACTATAGTTATGAAGAGCAAAACATAATGTCTAGAAGTGTCTAAAAACCTAACTCAAAATTTCAATGTATATTTGCTGAGCCATTAACTGGCTGAACTTCACCTCCTGTATTGAATCAACAATGAACTCCAGAAAAAATTGCAAAACTTGGATTCCTTTCAGAAAAAAATCGTCTCTCTCAGTGACACTTCTCATCACTGTGTTGGTGTTTAGATTTCATACACTTCATGTGCTCATATATGTAACTACTTTCAAAATCTGAATTATCTACTTAAAACTCCATCAGGTTGGTCACTACTTCCTTTCTCAAGGACACACAGGAAAGTAAGAGACAATTTTTTACTCTGTCAAAACTGTGGTAGATGAGGAAAATGTTGGGTTTAATTTATCTTTTACCTATGTTGGATTGATCCCTTTGGTCATCACAATTAAAATAGATTTTTGCTGCTACTGAAAATTTATATAACAAATTGACAATTCCACAGATTACATAATTTCCTACAGTCACTACCTATTGTATAGAAATATAGTAAGATCTTATCTTTAAAGGTATTGTAAAGAAAAAATCCCTTCTGACATCAAAAAGTATGTCAAGGAGCCTTAAATCCAAAGTGAGAAAATATTTTTTTGTTTTGTTTTGTTTTTTTAAATTGAAGTGTTGTTAGCTGTTCTTGCTGTTGTTTATGACGATAGGTGAAATAATGATTTGATTATGAATCTTATTGGGACAAGTGTACGGAGAGATGTGAGGAATGTAAAAGTTGCATATTCAACTACTTTTCTTAGGGACTAGTAGTTGAATATGCAAATTCAACTAGTTTTCTTAGGGACTAGGCTCATTCCATTATTAGGCCTTTTGTTATCAGTCATCATTGAAAGGTTGTGGTGACTAGGAGACTTGAAATTTTCAAAGGCAAAGATGTCAATCCCAGGAACTGTAAGTCAGTGAGACTCACTACCTTCAGCAGATGACATCTGAGGAGTTGTAGGAACTGACCTTGTTTCATCTTGAGATAAGAGAGATCTTAATGTTTCTTCAGCTACAAGATGGAAAGGAATAGAGAAGATGGAACTAGATTCCTCTTGGAAGTTCATTGGGGTGGGACAAAAGACAATGGACACTGACTGGAACACAGGAAATTCATATTAGAGAGAGATATATAATGTTCACATCAGAACAGGTTGCTTGGGAAAGTTTTGGAAAGTTTGTCCCTGAAGATAGTTCAGATTTGATTTAAAGGCCCTGAGCTACGTAGCTTAAATTGTTTCTGCTTCTAATGGCTGTTTGGGCCAGACAACCAGCAAAGGTCCTTCTAACTTGAGTTTTCATAGATTGCACATAGTCTATGACACAAACTGTCTCTCAGTTCCAATAATGTAACTGGATGTCTAGTGAAGAGCATTTCTGCATTTAATCAGCTTAATACTCTGTTTTAAAAGGTTAAATATACACAGTGGAACATTCAGTCTGTTTTCTAGAAAAGATTGGTCTGTGTCATTTTAGAAATTTGCTACATTTATTGAATAACTATCAGTCTCCCTCAGCTGAAATACAGTCAAGGTGTCCTCCCAGATTGAGTCACTATATAGTAGTGGCAAAACATCTTTAGAGAGGGACACACTCCTTCAATGGTGTTCTGTAATTTATTGCTATAGATAAAATAGTCATGAGCACCAGGGGAATGATCCAAAACTTACTGAAACTCAAACTCTTTCAGACTTCATTAATGTCAGTTGATCTGTTAAGTCTTTATAATATGTTTGAAATCTTGAATACCTTCAATTTGGTGGTCCATGTGACTCAATGTAGGACTCAATATTTTTCTTGTCATCAGGTGCAGTCAAATAATTTCTTACTAAACTGGCTGTTGATATTTTCACTAAAAGGTATAAATAACTGTAATTTCTTGATGTGTTGTAAATCAATGCATAGGCAGATATTATTAAATGTAGAAAAAAATAATGGCGATTTAAACAATGTTAATTAATTGAGAAATAAAGGCAAAATCAATGAAACCATAAACACATTTGTTTGTGTCTACTGTCTCTTCAGTGTGTTTCTTACTCCAGAAGAGAAAATTAGTTTACCAGTCCTTGAAATGATTTTGTTTCCTGTACATTCCTGAACATGTGTAGGTGACTTGAATTAACTAGTTCTTGGACTGAAAATCTACATTGCTGCAAAGTAGTGACTTCAGAACAAGATGGATTGTGGATCTTTTGTTTCTGTAACACTCTTGGTGAGACAATTAGACATCCGTTACCTGTCTATCAAGGAGAAGAAGAAAAAAAAAAAAGTGAATATTCTCACACTTAGACCAGGCTTAGATAAGCAAGCAATTAAAAAGTCAGTTTGAACAGAGCTCACAAATAAAATTCTTTCCTCTGGATGTTTATCTCCAGAAGAATATATAAGAAAGGAATAAATAAATGTACTATTTAACAGTGGAGACACTGCACTTAGAAATCTAGAGTATATGGTTATTTTGCTTAAGGCTTGTAAGTAAAGAAAATAGTCAAGGAAGCCTTGAAATAATTTCCTGATGATATTGCCTGCTGTTAATAACCCTTAAAGAGTCTGCAGATGGCTTGTTGTTTCCTGTCCTTTCCTCACTTTGTTTTTCATAAATCCCCCATAAGATGAAACCAATGTAATTATACAATAGCCTTTTCTACACTATTCACAAACTGTTACAGGGCAGAACTGTTTCTGCCACATCCCGTGCCTCTCTGGAAGCTACTAGGAGTTTAAGATTCTATTACTGACAGTAAAGGACAGCAGGGGATTGAAACCAGAGTAAAAGGAGAACAAGATAAAAACAAGACCAAAAGAAAGTGCCTTATGTCAGAGAGCACACTGTTTTGGTATTTCAAGACACTAGCCTGCAGCTCTTATTTCAATGAAGCCACTCAATAGCGTTGGACTCAAGGATCTCCAGAGGTCCCTTCCAACCAGTATCATTCCATGATTCTATGACTGTAGTGCAATTCCCAGCAACATCATAGGTCAGATATTCCAGACACAGAAAACAGGACAGCCTTTGTAGAGGTAGGACAGTTGATTCTCTGAGTGAATTTTGCAGGGGAGAAAACCTAAAGAAAATAAAATCCTACCTTTTAGTACAGGTTAGTGTGAAATGACTCTAGTGAATACCAGTAACACTTTTGCATTATTATTTTAAAGCACACATAAAATTCTACACAAGGATGAATACTGCAGAAGTCCCAGTGTATACAAATGACAGTTGTCTGTGATTCCTTGCACTGAACATTGAGTTAGAAGAGTACAAATGAAAAAAGCTGAGGAGTGAAAGCAACTCACTGGAAAATGAAAGCTACTAATCTTGGTAGTTCAATTGTACTGTCTCTGCTTCAGAAATGAAAATATCTCTTGCCTGCAGCACAGTTACTTAAGATATCCAAATTGCTGACAGAATAGCTCAGACATTCTAGTTTGCAGGTTTGGTATCTAAAGTAACAATCTAGAATTATATGCCTAAGGTTTAATTGGTTATTCTAACTAGCCAGTATAATGCAGCTTGACTGGCTCAGCACAAAGGAGAAAACAATATAAACAATACCAGTACTGAAGATGAGAGGTGATAAAACCAGTGATATAAAAGATCATGTCTCCTAACTGATCTGAGGTGGAGGAAAGGAACGTCAGACCACTGATTTATAATGGAATTTGTTGATCCGATGATATCCACAGGATGCCCCTGTGACCTTAAAACCTTGTCCATACTTCTTTGTCTGAATATGAAGTTAACAGACTGATATAAAATTCTGCATATTTTGCTCATCATTGTAACGTAAAACTTTTCTCCAGTAGCCCGACAACTTGGGTGTCTGCCAAGCCTTTATAATTAACATTTTCATATGTTTGCTCCATTCTGAGGATTTACATGTTACAGATTTTCTGTATTGGCCCTTTCATCCATTATGCATACTTAAAAATATATAGTTTAGCAATGGAAAATGTTATACTTGAAAACTGACTGCGAGCAAAAAGGAAAACAATCCTAGATATAAATCTAAAGATTTACTGTTTGTTTGTTCAATTAATGTTTAACAGTCAAATTAGATTGCCAGTCCTTCTGCAACTTAAAGCTTCAGCCTTTCCCAGGCAGAATGGATCGAGATAGGTTGTGAAAAGCTGTGTAAATTTCTTCATGCAGACTCATGAACAGGGAAAGACGAAAGAGTTTGTTATTTATATAGTCGATAAGATCCTTCTAGAGACGTATTTTTCAGTTATATTACACAGGATATAAATGAATAGTTAAGATGGTTGTATTTAAGGCATCTCATATTACATGTGACTGACAAGCATAAAACTATAGGGTGATCACAGGGATTATATTTTACATGTGGACAAGTATTCAGAATTTAATGACAACCAACAAAGTCAGAATTTACAGTCGATGTGAAGATATCATGATGCTAGATACCATTCCAGAGAGGAAGTCAAACCAGATTTTCTAGTTCCTCACAGCATCATCCTGGACAGGTTGTCCAATTATGGGGTGAATATGTTCACAGAGTGCTGGGTGAACTGGCTGAAGAGCAGGGATCAAAGGGTTGTAGTGAATGGGGCTACCTCTGGCTGGCAACCTGTCACCAGTGGTGTTCCTTAGGGCTAACTTCTACGGCCAGTTCTGTTCAATATTTTTATCACCGATCTGGGTGCAGGAGTTGAATGCACCATTAGCAAGCTTGATGATGATAGTAGACTGGAGGTGCTGTTGACTGTTGAGGGACAAGAGGCCTTCCGGAGGTATCTGAGTAGAATGGAGCACTGAGCAATGCTTAATGGGACAAAGTTTAATGAGTCCAAATCCAGATTCTGCATTTGAGATGGAGTAAAGAAAAAAAGAAAAATAAAACAAGCTAAATATTTCCTAGAACAAGTTGGGGTTTTGGTTGTTTTTTTGTTGTTTGTTGGTTTTTTGTTTGTTTGGTTGGTTGGTTTGGTTTGTTGTTTTTTTTTATT
>JANHFX010014630.1:0-25241 GCA_027560015.1 Chloroceryle amazona
GGCACGCCTCTGCCACCGCTTCCGCCAATGGCGCGCCTCCAGCCCCGTGACGGACAGGCGCGGCCGCGAGCCGGAAGAAGGGCGAGCGTGGGGCTGCCAGTGGTGGGGTCAGGTCGGGTTCCTAGGAAGGGACTGTCCGAGCGCCCGGGGCCATGGCCCTGAGCAGGAGGGAAGGTAAGGCAAGGCAAGGCAAGGCAGTGCGTGCCGAGGCGTGCCGGCGCGTGCCGGCTGAGGGGTATCTACCCAGGGTGCCTCTGTTGCCGTGCCTGCTCCTTTTCGCTGGCGACAGAGGGAGCTTGAGGGGGCGGCTGTTGATGGCCTCAGGCGCGGCCTCCCTCCGCTGAGGTGCGTTTTTTCTGGGCGTGCTGTGCTGCCGTGGGGTTCTCTACGGCCGCGCCGTGGGACTCCCGCGTCTCTCTTCTCGGTGCCCTCCCCCGCGGGTGAGCGCCGTGGAAAGCTAGGAGTGGGCGAGAAGGGGTGATGGGCGGCCTGGGGTCTCCTTGGGGGCTGACTCCCGGCGGGAGAGGCCCTGGGGTGGATCTGGGGAACGGCCGGGTGGGGATGAGGGGTGTGAAGAGTCACGGCCGTCCGGGCGGCAGCAGCGCGGCCTCAAGGTCTGAGCCCTTCTCGGAGCTCCTGTCCTGTACCTCTGTGGCTCCGAGGCGCCAGGGAGAGGCCCTTCTGCTGCGTGTTCTTGCTTGGAGGTGGAGAGGAAGAGTTAATTAAAATTACTTCTCTAATCACAAAGTATTTTAAGATGAATGCCTTTTTTTTTTTTCTTTTTTTTCTTTTTTTTCCTCGTGTGTACTGGCTGTTAGTAACCACATAGATTGGCTTATTTGAAGTGAGTTAGTACAGTTCTGAAATTACCATGGTTCGGTTAAGTGTTCGTTAAGTGACGTGCTCTTAAAGAGGGGTTGAGTAGAGCTGAGCTATAAGTGAGCTGAATGGTTGTCTAGGGTAGTGAATTTGTGGCTGGCTCCTGAGTTTTCAAACTGTTCCAGCATCGTGAAACTTGAACCCTTCTTGCAATGATAGTCACCATGAGAGTGAGGCTGAATGGCAAGGGTTAGTGTTTAAGCTACTGACTGATAGCAGCTGTTCAACTGTATAAAAACAGAGTCATATTCTCTGTGTTGTAGATGCAGCGTCAATGTGAGATGTGGAAGAGGTGGATGGATTAGCTGTTTTTCTTCCAGTTTGACTTCTTTTGAGGAAAACCAAAGAATTACAAATTAATTCCTTCTGGGAGAAAGTTGAGAAGAGAGTTCATTCAGTTGTAAATAAATGTATGATTGTAGATCTGAGAGTGGGGGAAACAAATTCCAAAGCACTCAAATTGTTTAAAACTAAAGGTCAAATAAAGAATTGCTTGTTTCGGTAGAGTGGAAGAGAAAGCTGAGATGATCATGCAGAGTGACTGTCTTCCCTGTGTGAAGTCAGAAATCACAATTTCGTCAGACAGTCTTTAAGAGTAAGACTTAAGACTGGGAAGAAAATGCAGCGAGGAATACAAGGGGTGATGTGGTCACCCAGGATGAAATAATAACATTGGAAGAGTTAGCAACCTCATCTGATCAGCCTCTGCAGCTGATGGCATGTGTGGAAACAGTTGATTTTCTATTAGAGCTACAAAGATGATTAAGGGACTGGAACATCTCTCTTATGAGGATGGGCTGAGAGCCCTGGGGCTGTTCAGCCTGGGAGAGGGAAGAGTGCTGGGGATCTTATTAATGCTTACAAATATCTGAAGGGTGGGTGTCAAGTAGAAGGGGCCAGTCTCTTTTCAGTTGTGCTTTGTGATAAGACGAGAGGTAATGGTAGCAAGGTGAAACACAGGAAGTTCCACCTCAACATGAGGAAAAAACTTCACTGTGAGAATGACAGAGCCCTGGAACAGACTGCCCAGAGAGGTTGTGGAGTCTCCTTCTCTAGAGACTTTCAAGACCCATATGTTCCTGTGTGGCCTACCTTGGCTGTTCCTGCTCTGTCAGGGGTGTTGGACTCGATCTCCAGAAGTCCCTTCCAACCCCTACCATTCTATGATTCTAATGTATAAAACTACATTTTTTAAAAAGAGAGGTGTCTCAGATAAGAGCTGAAAAAGAAGATTTAGCTACTTCTCTTTAAGATTGTTTTTGCTCCTTGGTATAATAGTAGGCTGAAGATAAGCTTTCATCTGGCATTACAAGCTTTTTATTCTGTATTGAACTGGATCATAGTACAGAATAAATGGGATGGTTAACAGTTTGTAGGCCATGAGTCCAATTGTCATGAAGAGAATCTAAATATCCGTAAGACAGTAAGCCAGCAGTGGTAAGTGAAATGCACTTTACTTTGCCAAGAAAAGGTTGAGCAGGTGTAACTAAGAAAGTGAAAAGTGTTTAGAGTTTTCTGAGTCTTTTTGTTTTTAAGTTGCTCATGTACCAATGATTTGTTGACAGGACTGGAGGTACTAGCACTTGTCATTACAGCTATTACTGACAGGATGATTATCCTCTGTGGGACAGCTGGATTCATAATTCATCAATGTTAAACATCATCAGTTGCATCTTTAAAGCTGTAGTCATCATTCTTGGAAAGCTCATGCAGTCCTGAGGTAACACCATCGTCCAGCTGCTGAAGGGTAGAATGAAGATATTGGTGTAGGTCCAGTGTATGTCATTGACAAGATGCGATACAGAAGTTGGTATGCTGTATTAAGGACAATCTAGTGGTACTAGAGGAGACTTCCTATTTGAGGCATTAGACCAGAAATCAAATGCAGCCAATTGATACTCATTGGTAACAGTAACAAAAGGTTTAAAACACAGTGTTGCATCAAGGAGTGGTATTTTCATCTCTGATGAGTCAAATGACTTTGGCTTGGGACAGGAAGATTATATTTGTCATAAGGGTTGAAATGAAATTGTAGTTCTCTTTAGTTTTAGGGTTTTGTTGTTTTGTGGGGGTTTTTTTGTGTGTTGTGTTGTTTGTTTGCTTGTTTGGTTTTGGTTTAATGACCATGTCAGCTATTAAACAGCTTGATTCTTGCAGAAAACCACACTGTGTTGTCTTCCTTTTCATAACTGTTGAAGAACAATCGTGCTTCTTACATGTCATTACCTTTTTGGAAAACACTTTGAGTTTTTTGTGAAAGAAAGAAAAATGGGGGTATAAACCCCTTTTTTGGGGCAGTGGATATCTTTTCTTTCATCAATATATGTTTATCAGTAAGGGATATATTAATTAGAACTGGAGCTTGATGCCGTGCACTGTTTTCTTTTGCTCCGGGAGAGCTATCTTGCTCCCACACACACCCAAGCAACTAACAGTGCATGTTGCTTTCAGTGACCAAAGAATTACTACAGTTTACCAAGATCTAATTTTGGAGGGGTGGGGATTATAGTTGACTAAATCTACATTTAATCACAAAACCCAGATATTTGTGAAGTTGCACTAAAGTAAAATTTTCTCTGCCAGTAAAATCTTCGAGGGGGAAGGGAAAATTTTAGTCCTTTTTTTGGTTGCCTGCTTCAACCTTGTTCCTGAATGAGTAATCTAGCCAAGGAAAAAGGGCAACATATCATTGAAAGAAGAGGCAGAAATGATAGATCCAGTGGCTTTGTCCCTAGAAAGTCTGGGAGGGTAACTCATGCTCACAGAGAGCGGAATATGTAGAGCCTGACACAATGTGGTCTTCAGGGTTCTCTGTGGGTGTTTGGTTTGCAGGGAGGGGAGGATGTTATTTGGGATAGTTTTGTTTTTAGAAATTATATTTTGAAGCAATCTGTATCCACTTTGTAGTGAGAAAGGATGGCCCACAAGAGATGGGTAACTTCTAGGAAGAGTAGTATGTACTTCTTTTAATTAGTGTAAGTGGTAAGTGGTGGAGGAAGTGATGTTTGGCATGTTGGTTTGGGGTTATTTTACCTTTTGAAAAAAGTCAGCATGCAATGCCTTTCGCTCAAAACTAGTTTTGAGCTTATCAGTAGATTTCTGGAATCTATGGGTTATCTTGAAACAATCCATAAAAAATTAAGATTTTTTTTTTTTTTTCCTTGTGGTTTAACCCCAGCCAGCACCTGAACACTGCCCAACTGCTCTCTCACTCCCCCATAGTGGGATGAGGGACAGAAGTAGAAGAGTACAAGTGGGAAAACTGATGGGTTGAGATAAATTCAGTTTAATAGGAAAAGCAAAAGCCACACACTCAGGCAAAGTAAAATAAGGAATTAATTCACCATTTCCCATTGGCAGGCAGGTGTTCAGTTGTCTTCAGGACAGCAGGGCTTCATCATGCAAAATGGTTACTTGGAAGACAAACGCCATCACTCTAAAGGTCCCCCCCTTTCCTTCTTTTTCACCCAGCTTTATATGCTGAACATAATGTTATATGGTTTGGAATATCCCTTGGGTCAGCTCTCCCCTCTCAACTCTGTCTTCTCTCAAATCCTTTGGCACCCCCAATCTACTCACTGATGGGGTGGTGTGAGAAGCAGAAAAGGCCTTGATCTTTTATAAACACTTCTCAGCAATAACTGAAATATCCCTGTGTTAGCAACACTGTTTTCAGCATAAATGCAAACCATAGCCCTGTACTAGCTACTGTAAAACAGCCAAACCCATCACAGATTGTTATTTCCAGTAGGCAATATGTGTCGTCTTATGTTTTCAGTTGTGTTTAGTTCAAAAGGTTGAAAATTGTTCTCTAAAAGCTTCCATTTCCATTGTTTGCCTACTGACTTAAATTAAAACTCCTTTTACGACTAGAAAGAAAAGAAAAATTCTCTCTCATTGAAACTTCCAGTACTTTCTAGTGATGGGATATTTAGTATAATATTGTTCCCTGTTATATGTATATATGGGGATGCTTGCAGGAATTGCTGGATATTATAGAATCATAGAGTCCTTTAGGGTTGGAAAAGACCTTTAAGATTATTGAGTCCAACCGTAAACCCAGCAGTGCCAAGTCCACTACTAAACCATGTCCCTAAGCATCATATCTACATGTCTTTTTAAATACCTTCAGAGATAGTGACTCCACCACTCCCTGGGCAGCCTGTTCCAGTGCTTTACAACCCTTTCTGTGAATAAGTTTTTCCTAATGTCCAACCTAAGTCTCCCCTGGTGCAACTTGAAGCCATTTCGTCTTGTTTTATCATTAGTAATCTGGGAGAAGAGGCCAACACCAGCCTTGCTACCACCTCCTTTTAGGTAATTGTAGAGAGCAGTTAGGTCTCCTCTCAGCCTTCCTTTCTTTGGGCTAAACAACTCCAGTTCCCTCAGTCGCTCCTCCTAAGATTTGTTGTCTAGACCCTTCACCAGCTTCATTGCCCTTTGAACGCACTCTAGCACCTCAGTGTATTTTTTGTAGGATGAGGCCCAGATCTGAAGCCAGTATTTGAGGTGCAGCCTCACCAGTGCCAAGTACAGGTGAATGAACCCTTCCTAGTCCTGCTGACCATACTATTTCTGATACAAGTTGGGATGGGTTGGCCTTCCTGGCCACCTGGGCACATTGTGGCTCATATTTAGCTGTCTGTCAGCCAGAACATCCAGGTCCTTTTTTTGCAGGCAGCTTTCCAGCCACTCTTCCCCACGGCTGTAGTGTTGCCTGGGGTTGTTGTGACCCAAGTGCAGAACCTAGCACTTGGCCTTGTTGAACCTTATACAGTTGGCCTCAGCACGTGGGTCCAGCCTGTCCAGATCCCTCTGCAGTGCCTTCCTTTCCTCAAGCAGATCAACACACCTGCCCAACTTTGTGTCATCTGAAAATGTACTGCTACCCTTGCTCCTCTCATCCAGATCATTGATAAAGATATTAAAGAGGACAGGCCCCAGTACTGAGTTCTGGGGAACATCACTTGTGGCAAGTGCCAAGTGGATTTAACTCTTTCTCCACAACTCTTTAGGCCTGGCTGTCCAGTCAGTGAATATACCCACCCAGGTGATGAGTTGCCAGACTCTGCGGGAGAATACTGTGGGAAGTGGTCTCTAAGGTCTTAATAAAAGTCCACGTAGACAACATCCCCAGCCTTTTCCTCATCCAGTAAGTGAGTCACCTTGTCTTAGAAGGAGATCAGGTTACTCAACTTGCCTTTCACTGGGCCTGATCACCTGGGTGTCCTGTATGTGCCATGTGATGGCACTCAAGGCAATCTGCTCTGTAACCTTCTCTGACACTGAGGGCAGACTGACAGCTCTGTAGTTCCCTGCATCCTTCTTGTAGATGGATGTCCCATTTGCTGACCTCCAGTCAACTGGGACCTCCCTGGTTATCCAGGACTGCTGATAAATGATGGAAAGTGGTTTGGTGAGCAAATCTGTCAACTCCCTCAGTACCTTTGGGTAGATTCCACATGGCCCTGTAGACTTCAGTGTGTCTAAGTGGTACAGCAGGATGATGACCATTTTCCCTTGGACTATGGGAGCTTCATTTTTCTCTGATTGTGTTACAATCAAATATTTAAGTAACAGCAAAGACTGATAAATTTACTCCCTGATAAAAAAAGGCTATGTAGATATTCAATTGTATTTATATTTTCTATTATATGAACTTATGAAGATTCCTTTTAAATAAAACTGAAGTGAGGAACAGTCTTGAACTTTTGCCTGTGCTCAGCAATGTTACCCCTGCCAGTTTCATAGTATATTTTGTAAATATTAGTATACCGAGTCTCATTTCAGTTTTATATGAGCAGAGGGAGCAAGTTGTCTCTTTAAAATTTCCAATCTTATTTTCAGTAATGTGAACTCTGGACGACTTCTTTTTTTACTGTTTTCAGCTATTCTTATGGCAATGCTGTAGGCCATTATAGGACTGTCTATCTTCTTTGTTACCTCCAGCATCTGCCGTTACCATTTAACTTTAGCCCAGTTTAGTATAGTTTAGCTCAGTTTAGTATAGTTTGATGTTCACTTCAAGCCATATGCTGTTTGCATCCAGATAAGAGCTCTTTAGATTGAGGTAAAGATTAAACTTTAGAAAGTTCACACTTGTGCTGGCTGGGTACTAGTCTTTGTGACCAGTGATGTTTAAGGGCACAGAACTTTTTTACTTTTTTTTTTTTTCCTTCCTGCCAAAATCTGTCTCTGAAGAGAGAAGGAAAAAAAAAGTCTGAAACAAGTATTGTTTTACAGTTGACCCACCTTCAAGTAGCCAGAATTATTATTGTTAATAATAATATTCAGAACAGTTGAGCTTCTTTAGTAAGGGGGAATAAGATATCTTTAGATGTTTTGAGTGATGTCTTCCTGGTTGTGCTAAGTAAGATCAAGAAAATGGTGCAGTATGCAAAATATTAAGTATTGTGAAAGATGCTTGGAAAAATGGATAGCCTGCACAAATTAATATAATGATAAAGATGATGTGTTTTCCCAGGACTACAGACACATCTTCACTATGTGGTAGGCAGGGTTCACTACTTCACATCTTTCACTACGTGGCAGGCAGGGTTCTTATGAACAGCTGGAACAAAATCCTGATGTTCTCATTGTGATGGTTATTTAGCTCCTTATCTGTGTCATGTCAAGTCAGGTTTATTAGATGTCAAGGAGCTTGTGGCTGCAATCAAGGTGGCCTACTGTGAGATCTCTAAAGCCTTTGTTGAGACAGGATGGCATGATCTATTAATCAGATTCTTATTGAACTACACAGTAGTGCAGAATTCGCTGACAGATGTAACACCAGTCTTACTGATTTGAAACTGCAGTGTGACATGGAGATTGTACTTGGTGAAGCTGAATCAAACATCTAAGCTAAGAAAAGAAAACAAATGTCCGCTTTCTGCAGCAAATAACTTGCTGGTTTGTATTGGCAATTGCTATGCACTTGTGTTGGCCTGCATGTGCTCAGTTCAATCTTGGAGTGGTAAATCACTCTCCCATTGTGACTTACCTTAATGATTCACCTTAATTTAGGTGAATACATAATTGTGGGGTATATAATCACTATATTCTTTTCATTTTCTTCCTTTTCACCCTACTGACATGTGCTATATACTTAAATAAGTTGTTCTCATTCAAAAGTTGCTTCAAAGAAGGATGATGTATTACTGAGTTTTGGATAAAAAAAAAGTGGGTTTATGTGTTAGAAGAATTTGTGCTAGGTGCAAAGGTAAATGAAGCCACATTTTATGGACTACTATACTACAGCACAAAGCTAGAGGTTTTTAACACTATGTTGTTCTTGAAATGTAATAAAGAATAAGACAGGAGTAAAACCTAGGCAATTAACATCTGATTTTAATTTCTAATGGGGCATGGTACACTAGTAGATACTGTTTCAGTGAGAGTAATGTCAGAGGTCTTGAGATGAACCTCAATATTGTGAAGTTAGTATTGCACACTAGATGTAAAATGGCAGCATCTCAGAGTCTTGTGCAGCTTCCTTTGGCATTTTGGTTAACAACTGTACTGAGATGCAGACTGCCAGTACCTCGAAGTTCAAGCACAGAATTCATACAACCTTGAATACAAGTAAATCTGTCTGTTACTTGATTTCCAAACAGTACATGTGGGTTCTCCTTTCCTGCTAAATGTGTAATAATAGCTTTAGCAGTTAAAACAACCTGTGTTATATGGAGTGTTAATGAGATCAATTGTAAAACTGTCGAAGAGGACTGTTCCCACCTTACTTGTAGACATTTTGTCAAAAACTGTACAGTCATGCTTTTTTTTTTCCCCTTTGTCATTCAAGTTTTATGGGGCTAGCAGAAGTAATAGATTATGTAAGGAGCTAGCCAAGTTAAAAATAATCAGTTTGTGATACCAGCATTTCACCATGATGTTCCTGCTCAGTCTGAATTCCAGAGTTTTGTAGTTCATTAAAAAAAAAAAAAATGAACAACCCACAAGCAAACACCAAAAAAAAAAAAAAAAAAAAAAAAAAAAAAAGTAACCTGCCTTCCTTGACATTTGCTGACCCAGATGATAATAGCTTATGGTTGAAATGGGGAGAACAGCCTTTGTTCAATAAAGTGTTTTCTTTGTGAAAGTAGATAATTTAAGGTATATGAGGCTAATAGACTGTGCCTTCCAGACCAAATGACTCTTTGGACTGAAGGGATTGATGATTGGAGGCTTTGTTTTTGTCTGGGAGCAATGCACATGTGTCTTTTCTTATGTCATGAAACTCAGGTCAAGATTAATTATCCAAAGTCCTGTGTATTTATTTCTATTGACTATAATGGGAGCTTGTACTTTAATGCAGTGTCATCTTACTAAGTTTTGGACACCCAGTGTCTAGTTGGCAGAATTTATGCCTTGGTGCTTACACTAGGTCTCTGGAGGGGTGTCTAATGTATAAACAGAGTATGATGCCTTGCATGTGTCTACCATTAGACATCATAAGTACCAAGCAAATTTTGCCCCTAGTGTCTGAAATATAAAGAAAATGCCTTTTTGAGACTTAGAGAGTCGTGACCTGAAAATCATAGAATGGTTTGGGCTGGACGGGACCTTAAAGATCCTTTAGTTCCACCCCCCCTGCCATGGCAGAGACACCTTCCACTAGACCAGGTTGTTCAAAGTCCCATCCAACCTGGATTTGAACATATCCAGTGATGGACCATCCATCCACACCTTCCCTGGGCAACCTGTTCCAGTGTCTTGCCACCCTCAGAGTGAAGAATCACTCTGTGTTAGGCCAAACAAATACAGAATTAAGATCTTTGTTCATCAGTTTTGCCAGTTGAGCAACTCCTTCAGAAAGATCCTCGAAAACCTAAAATATGAAACTCCGTCCTGTATGGTAAAGGGGAAAGTAAGCCTTGCGAGGAATGTTTAAAAGGAATGGTTAGTAGTTCCAAGCCAGAAGTTATCTTCAGTCTTTGACTTGCTAGCTGGCTAACATTTTCTGTATATAGCAGTCTCTTAAAATGTTTTCACACTATATATTGCTTTGAGTCCTAATGAAATCCAGGTATCTCTTTTTCAAGAGCCCCTCTTTTTCCAAGTCATTCCCTTGAGTATCTCTGGTCAAGAGTTGATTTTTCACTCATGATTAGGGAAGCAGAGATTATCCAGGCAGTGGGGGTGTTATACCTATCTAGGCAAGGCCCTAATCAGTCTGCTCTAGTTGATTCTACGTTGAGCATTAGGATTAGACTAGATGATGTCCAGAGGTCTCTTCCAACTTTAACGGTTCTGTGACTTTCATAACTGTAAGTAACTGTCCTGTCATGACTTACATAGATGTGAGACATATACAAGAGACAGAAGAGCTTTCAGGGATTTAAATCATCCAGAATATCAGAGTCATTCTGCACTAACAGAGATGAACCAAACATTTTAATGAAGCCATATCCATATCTTCTGCACGTGGATTATCATTCTGTCTGCTCATTCCATCCTCTTCTGCTGTATTATCTTCTCTTTTAGCTGAAATAGCACTTTAACACATCTTACACATGGGATAGGTTCAGAAGAAATTCCTGACTCTTCCCTTTTTGAAAACTTCTGTTTGTAGGAGAGAGAGACCAAGTAGGGCAACTTGAAAGCTTCACAGATTTCTAATGCATTCAGCGCTCTTGATGCTACTTATTTCATTCTTGCTGCCCAAGCTGCATCTGAGTAGGCAGAAGGCAACCAGTTGAGAAATGTGGTGGAGGTGCTTACAGCATGTATGGCAAGTAGCCAAAAGTACATGGCAAGCATTCTCCACAGAAATGTTTTTGAGGAAACTGTTGCCTCCTACACTGATCTAGACAGGAACACTTCTGATGTTGTTCAGAACTTTGTTTAATTATTAAGCATGCTTTTGTTACACTTAGTAGTCTCAACTGAGTTTTAAGTTACACTGTCAACTGTAGGAGAACTTCTATATATTTGCAGTGCTGTTCCAGTGTTGGCATGTATGTTGTTCATAGGTGGTCTGCTATGTACATGAGAAACTTTTAAGTGGTGTCGATTTAATAAATAGATGCCAAACAACTCATCTATGTGACTTTTTACTCTTCTCACAAAATTGTGGTAGAAAGACCCCAGATGTTTGCAATCTTTACCACTAGCCAGCATGTGTTCTGCACCCAATTTCTTGGAGTTATACTTTGCTTTGTTTATGTTAAGCCAAACTGTAGAGACCTGATGCTTTTTCAGTTTTTCTGATGTACTTCTACTTCAAATTTTCACACATGTGTTATGAAGAATTAGCTATGGAACTAGTTTGGTACCTAACGCAAGTTGTACTTATTGCTGAAAATATTGGCCTTTTTTTGTGACTGAGGAACTCCAGGAAAGGTACGTACCTCTTCTGGCGTTGCTTCAGCTTGTTGCACAGTAGGAACATTCAGTGCTTTCACTTATGAGGTGGGTATTTTGATAGTGTTGCATGTTTTCAGCTGGAAAGTGAATTTGTTTCACTTTTGAAATTAAATAGAAAACAAGACTAGAATATGTAAGCTTCTCACATTTATAAGTCTATTAGAATGGAAGTTTTCTATGGAAAACTTCCATGTGGTTGTACCATTCTAACAGAACAATCCCTTCCAACTGAAATACTCTAACTGCAGAAATACACCAACTACTCTTCTCATCTTGTGTTTACAGCTCTCTACATCTTGGACACAAGAGCATAGTGGTTTTTTGAAGGTATAGAAGTGCACAGAAGCCACGTACTTCACCTTAAAATGGTGTAGGCTCTTAATAATTCTGTGAGAAAAGTTCATGTATTTAAATATAATTATATTTTGAATGAAAGTACAGTGGCTCTGTTTTTTAATCTGTTATTTTTTGAAGCTGTGTTATTTGTCACTATTGTAAGCCAAATTACACTTTTTTTTTTTAAGTGGAAAACTTGATGTCAGTGGGATTTGTGAGGAAGCTGAGCAATATCTCATCCTAATGCTCTAAATGAGTTGTGTATATGCATATGTATATAGGGTTTGTATATGCAGACTGTTCCAGTGCCTCACAACTCTTTCTGTGAAGAAATTTTTCCCAATGTCCAACTTGAATCTCCTCTGGAGCAACTTGAGGTCATTTCCTTGTGTCCTATCACTTGTTATGTGGAAGAACAGACTGATCCCCACCTTGCTACAACCTCCTTTCAGGTAGCTGTAGAGAGCAGTAACATCTTCTCTGAGCCTCATCTTCTCCAGGCTAAACAACCCTCTAAGTGTGGAGCCCCCCTATCCTCAGGGCAAAAAAGCATGTAAGGTTTAATTGCTCTCTTTACTCTTTATAACCTTGTTACCAGAGGTAGTGTCAGTGTAGCATTGTTTTCCCCTAGAGCAAAGAGAAAAGATTCTCTGTAAACCTTCAGGATTTTGGCCAGTTATTTCTGTTAATATTATTACAGTATAATACCTCCTTTTGACCATACGCCTGTCTCTAACCTTGGGATGTTTCCTTTCTATAATCTTGAATTGTGTTCTGTCTATTCCCCGAAACTGGTGTGGCATGTACATGATTCCCCCTCACCCACTCTATATGTGCACAGTCTAATGTCTGGTAAATCCAGCGAGATTCAGAACACTGAGTCATCTTTAGTTGATGATTATAAAAAGTCTAATGCTTCTCTTGCCTTCACTCACCTCCAGTGTCATGTTCTCAACACTATACATCTCTCAGCATAAAGAATCTATCCACTGTAGTGTTAAAAGTCCTCAGATTCCTGGAGGTGAAGGAGTACACACAATGTGGCAAGCACTTCTTCACAATTTTACTTGCACTTCTCTTTGAACTTTGGAGACATCAATGATGGAACAATCTTTCCACACAGTACTCAGAACTAAAATGGCAACTGTCTGCTATAGCACAGAACTCCAGAATGTAGAGGTCCCTGGACTGTGCTCATCCTACCAAGAGGTTTACAGCTTCCTCCAGTTGTCAGTGTGTGACCATGTGTTCAGAGCCACGTCTTCCTTCAGTAACATGTAACCATGGGGAGATTTTTCTTCACATTGTGGAATACATTTCCTATTGAACTTGGAAAGCATCTTTTCTCTCAACCTACTGAAGACTAATGAGCTATCAATTATACCTCAGAGAAACAATCATGGTAAGATACTGTGGTATTTTTTAAAGTTTTACCTTGGACTGAGTGACCTGATATCTTCTTATCATTAATTCTTGCGTGTTCTATGCCCTGTAAAACTTATTGGATTAGTGTCTGCTGTCCCAAATGTTGTAGGTATGTAAGGATGGTTAGAAGCAATGCGTAGGTAATACTAACAAACATTCTGTGTTGCTTTCAGCTGCATCCACACTGTTACCGTTCCTGGCCCCTAAACCCCTTGCCTTATCTGCTTTCTTCTCACTTCCAGTTTCTTATCTGTTAGTTCCACAGATTGATTTGTTCTCAAAAGAGAGATATATATGCAGTAGTCTGTGCAGCAAGGTTTCCCTTTTTTTCTTTGTAATTGGCTTCTTATTGCTGTTCACATTTTTTTCCTGTTCCATTACAGGCTCAGTTCCAGAAATAACTCTCTTCAGAAGAAACTACTCTTTCAGACTGGAATACCAGGTTTTGTAATATGTTAATACAATTTTCAAGAATGTCTTCAAAAACATACCCAGTAGAATATATTAAATTCGCTCCATTGTACCTTGTGCATTACTACTGTATGTAAATGTGGCAGTTTTCCTTGTTTTCAACTCCAAATAGTGTATCCATAATGTCTCTGTGGTCTACCTCATCTTTTCTTGAGAACTTTTTTAAAAACACTATCAAAATTGTATATTGTTTAAGAACATCAGTCTGCTATGAGAATTGGAAAAGTGTTCCCAGACTGTTTTCTTGAAAGACCCCATGAACCTGTACTGATCCTACATCAGTGATGTTGATTGGAGAACAGCAACAAATAACAATGTGTACTTGGCTATGCTATGTGTATGGTGAAAACAAGCCTATTCCAGTTTGAAACTCTGATATGTTGGACATCTCTCTGGCAGCAGATATTTTTCCTTGAATTTTCTTTATTGTAAATCTCCTGTTATGAGGTAGTTACTTTTGCAGGTTTGAGCAGTTCTTACCAAATGGACTGATCTCTAGTGCTGCATAGTGCCAAAGACATCAGGGTAAGGAGAGTTTTGAATAGGGAAAGAAAGCTGCTCAAGCAAGACCAGTCTCCTGTGGTTAAACCAGTGCTTGTGGATGTCACAGAATGTCTTTCTTTTTTTTTCTTTTATTTTTTCTTTTTTTTTTTTAAATAAAATAAAAGGAAGTAATTGCAGCAATAAAACCCTGAGGAAAGAGCATACTCTGTCATCTGAGAAATGGTTTGGTAGCTCATCTCTGAGACTCTTAACTGCAAACTCAAGTGCTGCTCTGGAGCATGTAAAGCTGCTGAGTATGGCAGAATAGATATTCCTCAGAGTCTGATTTCCTTGTTCATTGATACAAAAAACAAACTTGTTCAAAAAGTTTTGGGCCACAGGCAGAATTATTTTCTTTTCCTTCAGGATAGATTTACTTAAGATTCCAAATAGTTCAGACTAAATCAGTCTGGTTTTTTCATCTGCTCTTTAGTGATACCAGCACCTTCATCCTCTTGAGGAAGGTGTGCTGCTGGGATACATTGCTTCCTGCTGTCTTCAGAAGACTTCAAATACATGAGGTTCCAAACAAGGGGCCTTGTCATGCCTACGTGTCACCGCTGCTCATTTCCATTCTGTTGTGGTTATTGGGAATTACTGATCATCTCAAGAGACGATTTTGCAGTGCTGAGACACACTGATACAGTTGTGAAAGATTTGCAGGCAATAAAGAATCCCCCCCCACTCCGCACCCAGCTGCTTCTTCCTGTGTCTGCTGAAAACAGCCTGTAAAACTGGATGCTGCTTTGGTATTGGCAGTTAAATCACGTCTTTGCTGAAGTAAATCTATCACTCCTACTGATCCAGGTAATTCTTTCTAATAAAGAGAGATTTTTCTGAAAGAATACTTTCCTCAGTATTTGTACCTCCAAAGGCCATCATGTCTCAGCTGGCTTTCTCAAGCATAGCTAAAATTAAACATCCAGTTTCAAGATGAGGAGCATAAAATCCACTGTAGCTATGAGGAGGCTTGCTCTCATCTGTACATTTACTGAAAATATATGTAGACCTAAAACATATATAGATGCATCAATGTATCTCAATGATCATTTACTTTGGAAGAATAGCTTCTTCAATGCAAGTGCTTGAATGTTAATTTGCATACTGGCTTTGGCTGTGCTAGAGTTAATTTTGTTCTTCACAGCTCCTGCAGCGGTATATTTTTGGATTTGTGGTAAAAAGTGTTGATAATGCACCCATGTCTTGGTTATTGGTGAGCAGTACTTGCACAGAATCAAGGCCTTTTCAGCTTCTCACCCCATCCCACCAGCAAGTAGGGTGAGGGTACACAAGAATTTGCGAGAAGACACAGCTGGGACAGCTGACCCCAACCGACCAAAGGGATATTCCAGACCATATGATGTCATGCTCAGCCTATAAAGCTGGGTGAAAAAGAAGGAAGGAAGGAAAGGATATTCCAAGTGATGGTGTTTGTCTTCCCAACCGTTGTGCATGATGGAGCCCTGCTGTCCTGGAGATGGCTGAATCTGTCTGTCTTATATCAGCCCATGAGTTGTCTCAGTTCTGCCTTTCCAATTCTCTTTCCCATCCTGTGCAAGGGACAGTAAGAGAGCAGCTGGCTGTGTGGTACTCAGCTGCTGCCAGGGTTAAACCATGAGATTTAGTAATGGCTCTACTGGAATTCATTATAATGCTGCAGTGTTAGTAGCAGTACTTCAGGAAAGGATCCAGGATAAGCTTGGATAACTTACTTTAGAGTCTGAGATCTGCAAAGGCCAGTTAACTTTGTCTTATTACACCTCTTATTTCTCTCTACTTTCTCCATTTGTCCTCTGAGGAGAGTAACTGTGGATTTTGTTTTTCTAGCTTTAGAATATCCTGACAAGGGAACCTTATGGGGGGGAGTGAGCGGGGAGAATAAACAGTCACTTGTTGATGCATGTTTTCCTGCGAACAGTTGTCTTTGCCCATAACTTGCAAGATGGATTGTGCTTACTTGATGGGGACAGAGATGGTGGCTTGTCATGGTTTTTTTCATGTCATTGAATGATGGATAAGCATACAAAAACTAAAATTTTTGCTTCGTAAGCAAAGCTTTCTGCACAAATATCTCTGCGTAGACTTTTCATAAGGTCAGGAGATTGGGAACAAGCAAAGAATAAGTGTTCATGTATAAACTAGTAAGAGCTCAAAAAAAGTCCGAGACATTATCCCCCATACTTAGTCATTTATAAGATAATTGAAGCGTATCACCAGGGTACATGCAGAGATAAAGTTTCTCCATCAAGGCTTTGATGGATAAAGGATTTCCCAATTTGATGAAGATGATTTTATTGTAGTTGTGAAGGAAAGCAATTTATTGAAGACAGTTACATGATGATAGTATGTTCTTCTGTTAAGCTGCAGAAGGAGTCAGTTTTTTACAGCAATGTAAGTCCTTTTCTCTTGTCAGAATTATTTTGTTAAGAATCTGCACCAGTTTGCTTGTATATTGTCTATACACTGTATATTCAATTTAAAATTGGAGTTTGGATAACATGTTCTTCTTCAAATCTTTCTCTTTACTCCTCACCCCATCCTGCAAAATCTTTTTGATGGTGTAGAATACATGAAACTGGGAATGTCATTTTGCAATAGATAAAAATTTTCTTAGTATTATTTTATATTTCAATATAATGTGTAATTTCAAGTGATTGCAATATGCATGCATCCATCTGAAGATGATAGTTTTGTTGACGAGTAGATTATTTGCATATATTTCTTTTCTCTAATCAAATGATACTTGCATTTGAGAAACTAGTAGCAGATTGCCAGTGTCATCAGAAAGGAACCCATAAGAGGAAGAGGCGTATAAGAATACTGCTAATTCTGTAGAAATAATTGGGTTACCATGTGTTTCTGCTGCTACTTCTAGTTTTTCTATGTGATTAAATAGTTGTAGGTTACTGATTTTTAATGAGTGATTCAGTTGCAGGGCCTCTGTGCCAGAAAAGACCTGCATTTTGAGCAGCTTTGTAAGACTCGTGTAGGAAGATACTCGTTTTAAACAAAATTTAGAAAACATGTGTTTAGTCTGTAAATGTACTGTATTAATTTATTGCCAAAATGTAATCAAATAGAAGACTTTAAATGTAACATTGCTAGTGAACTCTGGGGTTTTAAAGCTGCTTTTCTGACTCAAGTTTCAAACTTTAATATATTATTTTTAATTTTACTTGTGAGAGCTAGGGACTACTGAAGACAGACTTGCACAGAATATGAAGGAAATTCTCTTGTATCAACCAGTTGGTGGTCTTAAAATACCCTTAAAACACTGTATTTCTTTCTGTTTAAAAAAGGGTTTTTTTTTGCTCCACAGTGTTCATAGGAAAAGTACTGAAACGACTCTATGGTGAAACTTCATCATCTTCTCTTGCACATACTTCAAGTAGAGAAGAGGAGGCGGTTCTCAGAAACCTGGGCTCAAAATCTAAAGAAAATAATTTGGATAACATTCAGACTTCATCAGCAGATGCTAGCACATCAATAGATAAATGCTGTGAATCATTTCAAGGTGAGACTGCATAGTTCTTTTTCTGATAATATGCTTTTAAGTGTAGTTACTTTATTTGAGAACAGTATAGTATATACTTTTTTTCATCTTTTGATACCAACAAACAAATTTGGATTCAAGCACTAGTGGTACTTAATATCTAGAACACTTGAGGTCAGTGTGTAAGTCCTGTGAAAGCCAAGAAACAGTCTTGGTGTGTATGCACAAATGCAGCATTTACCAGTAGCTGGTATGAAACTTCAGCATAATTATCTTTGGTGTAATGTCTTAACATTGAGAAAATGACTTACACTGGTAACTCTGCTCAGCTATTAGAGAGACACCCAAAGGTTGGTGGGAATATATAAATTCAGCACTTCTTCCTGCCCTTACGTTGGCACAGAAACCCAACAGAAGGCAAGTATCAATTCAGGCCCTGTGTTAGTACCCTGCTAAAGAGCATTATGTTATGTGTGTTTATGCAATGAAAGGGACACGTGAATATTTTTACAGGTAAGTAAAAGTTCTTTTTAAAATGGATTGTAAAATGTGGCTGCTATGCTAAAAGATGAAGGAGCTCTAACCATGAGCCAGCAATGTGTCTTTGTGGCCAAGAAGATCAATGGGATCCTGGGATGCATTAAGAAGAGTGTGGCCAGAAGTTCAAGGGAGGTTTTTCTCCCTCTCTATTCCGCCCTAGTAAGGCCACATTTGGAGTACTGTGTCCAGCTCTGGGCTCCCCAGTTCAGGAGAGACAGGGAACTACTGGACAGAGTCCACTGGAGGCCTACAAAGATGGTGAGAGGATTGGAACATCTCTCTTGTGAGGAAAGGCTGAGAGCCCTGGGGCTGTTTATTTTGGAGAATACTGAGAGGGTATCTTAATGCTGATCAATATCTAAAGGGATAAGAGGATGGTGACAGAATCTTTTCAGTGGTGCCCAGTGACAGGACAGGGGGCAATGGGCACAAACTGGAACACAGAAACTTCCACCTGAACATGAGGGAAATCTTTACTATGAGGGTGATGGAGAGCTGTCACAGGCTGCTGAGAGAGGTTGTGGAGTCTCCTTCTCTGGAAATACTCAAAACCTTCCTGGACATGTTCCTATGGAACATGCTTTAGGTCAACCTGCCTTATTGGGGGGCGAGGTTGACTCGATGATCTCCAGAGGTGCCTTCCAACTTCTACCATCCTATGAGTTGCAAAACGAGGGTAACTGTGGTATTATATTACTTGTGGGTGCAAGGCTCTGTATGTAAGTATAGAAGAAGTGTGAACTGGTTTGTGTTGTAGCTTATCTAAAACCAAGAGAGTTTGTGTATGTCTATCCTTGGAGCTGAAAACAGTATGCTAGAAAACTTGTTCTGATTGGGTCAAATTTTAATGGATTCTGAGCTAATGACCTCCAAAAGCTCTTTTCAACATACCTTACTCCAGAAATTTGTGTTACTGGGAGGTTGTTTTGTCTGGTTTATTTTAATTTTTAAAAAAGCCACCCCCCAAGTCTGTAAGAAGGATGGCTAGTAACAGTTTGTCTACAAGGCTTTCTTACATGAGTCTCGTAGAATTAGCCACATAATCCTTCAAAGGCTGTTGTCCTGTATTGCATTCCAGTACTGTAACAGAGGATTGACTGGAAATCTCAATTTGTTGCAGTTCCATTTGTTTGATACCCATTTTGGTTTTCTAGCTTACTACTTTTAGTACTTTTTTTATGTAGTCAGTAATGAGGCACATTTTCAAAAGGCTGATAAAGCATTAAGCTTATTCTAAATGATATTTGATAGCATTGGGAATTAATTGCCCTTTTGAAATAGGTAACAGGCTATTTATTGGCTCTGTGATGAAGGTGTGCTAAATAAGCTTGACTATGGAGTTATTTCTTAAGCTAAAAATTCCGTCATTTGTAGTGAATCTGTAACATTCCCTATGAATGGGGATCTGACCAAGCTCCCACTGAAGTGGCAGGTGAGGGGGGACAACTTAGTGACTCCTCTGATTTTTTTATACCTGGTTCCTAATACAATGTTCTTCAAGTTAATTAAACAAAAGCTTTAGATCCAGAATCCCAATACAGGTAAATGTACCTCATGGGAAAGGGAACACAGAGCAAAAAGAACAGTTCTGTAGTTAGGATATCCACAGCAGAGCAACAACGCTGAGTTTGTATTCTGTTAAAGGCAAGCAAATGCTGTGGTAGTACATGAAGGGGATCTGCCTTGACTGATGTTGTTCAAATGTGTACTAAATATAACAGAAAAAAAAGCCTTAAAGAGGGTTGTAGTGATGAATTAATAGGAAAGAGAGAAATCAGTTACACATCTGTGAAAACAACAGATAACCATTCTCATCTGGTTGTGATTTCATTTAAATTTAAGGAGCTCTTGCATCAGTAGTCTTCTATGGGTTGTAGTTGTATGGTATTGGACACAGAAAGTACATGGTTAGTGCTAGGCTATAAGATTTGGGGCTATAAACTGCATGACCTTGGAAAAGGGAAAGCAGAAAGGCATTCATTGAGTTGTTTGATCATATACTATTTTAAGTGACTACTTTCTTGTAGACCAAAGGTTATGGTCATAACTGTGCAAAATAGCTGATCATTTAAGTAGCGGTAGTCCAAGATTGTCAATGGAAAATGAGATGGACTTTTTTTGTGTGGCTACAAATTCCTTTCTAATTTGAAAGTAATTATGTCAGCCCTACAAAATCTACTGAAAAAAAAAATGAGGATTTCTTTAAAAAGAAGCTGTCAATGTTTTAAGTATTTCTAGCATTAAAAGCTTTTTCTATAAAACTCATCATAGTATTCTACTTGCCTTTAACAGTTATTTTCAAATTGTGAACATATCATTACCAATAGGCATGAGCTAACCTCCCCTAGCTTCTTATATTCCTTGGAATGCGGTTTGCAGCATTGCCTTAAACACCTGCATCTTAAAGCATAATAGGGATGTATGCCCATAAAATTTAAAGATCATACTTTTATATCCTGTAAATATTTGCATTTATATGCCTCTTTTGAGATGAAGTTGAAGTTGAGATGCTTAAGTCTATAGAATATGAGGACCCATATTAATGACTGCTTCTTGTTTAATTTTGGAAGATTATGGGACAATCCCCTCTGATGCTAAATTATTAAAGCTACCCACATATTCTGTGTCCTACTGTAAGCTCTAGTTCCAGACTAAGAAATGGAAGGTAAGTTCTGAGGGTCACATTATTCCATTGTGACTATAGAGTGATCCTCAGAATAGTATTTCCATTTTCTTTAGGAAGGTGGTAGTTCTCTTAGGGGTAGAGAAGACATTTCAGGTGCCACACTTCTGAACCCCGAAGAAGGAGGGTAGTTGCTTTTATCTTATCTCTCAAAAAAAAATAAATCTTTTTGTTTTTTTTGTAATAGCAGCATTTAAAAAACAACAAACCTGATGACCTGCCCATGCCCAAAATTTCTGTTTAAGGGCATACTAAGATGTAGTTTCTCTTTGGATTCTAGTTGTCCTAAATCAGATGGGGTTTTTTCCCCTATTCTACCAAAATACTCAGTGAGAAAACAAATGTAATCGAAATAGGGGTTCTGCACTCACCCTGGCCAATTAGATAACACTTTCTAAATGTTTCTACCCATGGAACTTGACTGTTTTCTTTCAAGAGCTATAGTTCTTAATTTCAGAAGATATAGTAAAAGAGTTTTTTCTTGCTTCCACATAAAATTTAAGAGATGGTAGATAACCAGCTTTATTACCTGAAACTATTTAAAAGTTATGCATACATGTTATAAACTGGAGCCTTCTTGGCAGGCAAAGTACTGAACCAAGCAAATGGAAAACTGAAAGCTCCTACAAATAAGAGGACTAAAGTTCTTTTTCTATAAGCTTGTGAATGTGCTTCCAAGTGCAGTGTTATAAATGCTTAAAAACTTGCTGTACTGCAAAAAAAGAAGTGTCTGACAAAAGACTGAGAAAGCAATTCCAAGTATGAATTACTCGGATATGGGCTTTGACTAAATTTTGTCCTGAGAGTTGGTTTTCTTTGTTTCTCACCCTTGTTAGGGCACAATCTACTTGCAACAAGGATTAGTTTCATGGAGAATGTTTCCCTGAGGTCTGTAGTTCTGTGATTTCTTTACTCTTTGTCGATACTTTAAAACCTGACTAATTATTTTAAATACCTTTGTAGTATATACCCAAAGTGCACATGCATGCTTCTGATTAGAGACTTGTTAATGGTAGAATTGGCTTTTTAATGGATGCCTAAGGCTCAGGCCTTTTTCTTGGTCGGAATTATAACCACTTTTTTAAAAGGACTTGGGATTTACTGATTGATGTATAACATCTTCCTTATAAAAATACAAAAAGTTGCTGAAGACAGATAATTACATACAAGTGAAATATATAGTATCCAGTGATTTTGCTACAAAGCTGTTCCACTTTTGTTGTTGTGTTTTCCCTAATTTTGAAAAAGAAAAATTGGAATTCAAGAGAGCCTAGGCACAATCCTGGATCCCATGGAGGCAATGTATTTGGATTTTTTGTCTTCTTCATTCATTTAAGGAAGAGGGAATGCAATAAAATGCTAAGTTGCTATTACTCCTAAGGTTTAGTTTGGCTTTTTTTTTTTAAAGGGAATCCCTATTTGGTATATCAGTAGACAAAATGCAATTTACCCCATCTTTGCTAAATAAAAACTCAAATGTCTATTAACTGAAATATCCCAGCATCATTATCCTATATAAGGAATTCCTGTCAAAATGCAGGACAGTGTGGTTTGGGGCTTTTTTGTGTGTGTTCTTCTTACTTTTTCCATTGAAGGTATTAATGCTGACAGCATATTGCATTTAAGAAATCATCACTGGGACACCTGGACTATATCTTTGCTCATCCTAATCCTGTCTTCCTGCAGCCATTCTATTATAGAAAATTTAAGTTTGTGACTGAAGTGCCTACAAGACAAAACTTGTCTAAAAAATAGGCCTGGACAGCTCTGGCTTTTAGTTGATTAAACTGATGCAGTGGATATGCTTAAGAAATTAAACTCTAGCAGTACCCGGTGCAGTAAACAGCTTTAGAGACTTGTTAAACACTTCAGCTTCATTTTAGTTAATTACTCTGAAAAGCTGTCTATTGTGAATAAGCTAAGGAGCAATGGGGATTATAATTATGGCACAACAGAGTGTTGTCACACACACTTATGTTCTTCTCCCAAGGGTTTAAAATTTCACTCGTTACATGCTATATTACAGTGGCATTATACTGTGAAAATGGGACAGATACATCCAGGAGGGAGCAGGGTATTTGACTGAAGTCACCAGCCTCTGGTGACTCTGGTAGAAATGGTGCCCAACCAGAGTTACAAGCATGCTTGGGGAGAATGTAGAGATCTGGGGTTTGGGTGTGGGGGGAGGGGGTGGGGAACACATGCCCCAAAATAAATAAATAACTAGAAAATAAAAAAAGGCACTGAACACACAAACAAACAGAAAATGCTGTCTGTTCGTACTGAGTGGGCTGCATGTTATAGTGTCTGTAACTTCTGTTGTGACAGAAACAACCCTGTAGTTCAGTCTCCAGTTCTAGCAATGTATTTGGTGGTTTCGGTTATTTTTGGGCTGCTCTTGGCACATCCCTTCTTTTTCCAGTGTTTTTATGTATACATGTTCACTCATTCTCTTCTTTTTAATTTCAAACAGCTTATCTGTCATAGAGGAATCTTCTGGCCTCTGTGACAACTGAAAGCAGTTTAACAAGTAGGTTGTCTAATAGTATGTAGCAGTTGCCTAATTGGAGTAGAAAATGCCAGCTTTAGCTGTAAGTGTAAACAAGCTCTAAACCTAAATGTAGCCAGGTGTAGGAAAACTCATTATCTTGAGAAAGGAAACTGAAAAATGGCTTGTGTAAGAACTTAGTAAGATTGACTTGTCTCAGCTACAGAAGGGCTGATAGACAATCCTGAGGTGAATCATTAATGTAGTATAGTAATTTTGTGTTAGTATTCTCTCACTGTCCACCTCATTTGTCTGAAATTCTTTTTAATGTTTTGATGACAAAACAGGTTGTGTGAGATGCCTCTCCTGCTCTCATTTACGCTGGGGAGTTTATTACGTAAGCTATATTGTCAAAATCATAGTTTTTCAGAGTCAAATTTCATGTTTCCCATTGTTACACATTTACTTCCTACTTGTCTTTCCTACCAACTGCACTCTCTAACCGCTATTTGAAAAGTGGAAATGCTTATAATGTTATACTTGGTACTGAACTAAGTTCAGGGCAGATGCTTTTTTCCATAATATTTTTTGTTCTTCTCTGCATTATTTTTGTACACAAACAGAAATATGCTCTTATGGTGACTTCCAGTTAGGGAATGAAAAAATGTGTGGGTTTTTGGGGAGGAAAAAAAATTCACAAACTTGAACTTTGTTTATTTTCATGATGAACATATCTATTTATTTCCTGGTCTAGTTTTATGTAAGTCCCAGTAATAACATAATCACTTAATCAGTGAGGGTAATTAACAAATTGCAACTTAGACATGGCCTTTTAGATTCAGTGTTGTTGCATTTATTTTAGAAAAATATGTTGATTGACAGCAATGTTTGAGTTCTGAAAACTGTGTTGAACAAGTAACTTCTGCAGCACTAGGAGAAAATAATTGAGCTGATTACTAACTTAAAATAGCTTTTTTTTTTCCTGTTAGTATAGCTAGAATTCTTAGACATCTAATCAAAATATTCCCTATAATCATATACCAGTATATATATGAGACACTGAAGATTTTATGCTAAATAACATTTAGCTGTATAGTTTATTTCTTCATTACCTCATATATGCAACTTTCAGAGAACAAAAAATAGCTTATATGTCTTTTCTAATTAACTGGCTTGTAATTTTAGAACTCCCATCTGCCTCTAGTCAGATTCTACTCTGTAAAGTGTTTTGTTTCTTTGATCAAGGTTTTTTCTCTACTTCACTGTCACTTTGTATGGTGCTTTGTTTTCCTTGCTTTTTCCAAAACAATGTAGAACTTTTGACAGTTCATAGGTGGAAATTCTTCCTCAGACAATGAGTGAGAACAAGAGGAAGAAGGATTTCTACTTTTTTAATCTGCTTTTTCTCTGTGACAAAGAATGTCCATCACTTGATGAGGAAGTACTTCTTAAGGATTTTCTCAAGTTATTTTCTTCTTTTTATGTTCTAGTCCTCCGAGCATCAAATCTCTGTTCCCTGAAAACTTTATTGTAAATTCCAAGTTTGACCATGTTACTTATCAATGCTAACTTTTACAATTATTCCACTGGATATATTAACAGAAAGCAGAAAGGTTTAAAAAAATGTGTTTTAAACTACACTTCAGTGGTGATGTCATTTTTACTAGCCATGAAAAATGGTGGGACTGAATGGGTAGATTCAGGGAGAGAGCAGTGGATATTGTCTACTTTGACTTCAGCGAGGCTTTTGACACTGTCTCCCATAACATCCTTGTGGGAAAGCTCATGAAGTGTGGGTTAGAGAGGGGACAGTGAGATGGGTTAGGAACTGGCTAAACAATAAAGCTCAGAGGGTCATGATCAGTGGCACAGAGTCCAGTTGGTGACCTATAACTAGCGGTGTTCCCCAGGGGTCAGTACTGGGTCCAGTCTTATTCAACATCATCAATGACCTGGATGAAGGGATAGAGTGTACCCTCAGCAAGTTTGCTGATGATACTAAACTGGGAGGAGTGGCT